>PVIW01009263.1:0-53323 GCA_004026585.1 Noctilio leporinus
CTTTGCCCTTGGTGAAGTATCAGTAAACATATTTTTGCGTAGGATATCCAAAAGTTTACTGCCTATATTTTTCTCCAAGACCTTTATGGTGGCACTGCTTATGTTTAAATCCTTTATCCATCTTGAGTTTATTTTGGTGTATGGTGTAAGTTGGTGGTCTAGTTTTATCTTTTTGCATGTTGCTGTCCAGTTCTCCCAATACCATTTGTTGAAGAGACTGTTTTTCCTCCATTGGATGTTCCTTCCCCCTTTGTCAAATATTAGTTGGCCATAGAGTCCTGGGTTAATTTCTGGGCTCTCTATTCTGTTCCATTGATCTATATGTCTATTCTTATACCAGTACCATGCTGTTTTGATGACAGTAGCCTTGTAGTATTGTTTGAAGTCCGGTATTGTGATTCCTCCTACCTTGTTCTTCTTTCTCAAGATTGTGATGGCTATTCGTGGGCATTTTTGGCTTCATATAAATTTAAAAATATGGAATGTTTCACGAATTTGCGTGTCATCCTTGCGCAGGGGCCATGCTAATCTTCTCTGTATCGTTCCAATTTTAGTATATGTGCTGCCGAAGCAAGCACTATATATATTTATGAAATTTGTTTATATGTAAATTTATGAAATTTGTATGCTATGAATATATAAGAAGTACATGAAGTCAGGAACATGGAAAACTACAAATAGTTTATATTGTTTTAAATATGTTCTGTATGTCATTAAAATTAATCATCTCATCAACTCTATGGAGTAAATGTAATTATTAGTACCATTTCACAAAGAAACTGAGGTACCAGGACCAGGTAAAATGACTAGTCCAGGTCATATTGCCAGGAAAGGTAGAGTTAGGGCCTGATCCTTAAAAATATTTATTCTTCTAGTTCTCATTATTGACTCTGCCCTTGAGTACAAATGCGTATATTAAAAATGAAGCATGAAATTTGTGTACACATACAAAGCATCGGTGGGAAACTTTAGTAGATAAGTTTTCAGAACAAGTGAGCTTTCAACCAAGAATCTAGGATAATTAAAAGACTAATTCGTCCACTCACTCATTTAAGCATCCCTGCAGCACCTACTAGATGCCAACTCTAAGGATATAGATGAGAAAGACATTGCTACTATTGGCACATGGCTCCTTGTCCAGACAGGTAAATTGAAAATTAGTCTCGCATCAGGGGAACTTACAAAGTACTGTGTAAACTCACTGAGATTTCCTTCAACTTGGTTCTTCCAGAGCCTAAAGCAAAGATCAAAGTAAAATGTTCTTTGGGATATGTGCACCCAGGGACTAAGGGTGAGAAAGTAAAGTGAGGCAAGGAAAAAAGTAATATGATGCAATGCAGGCCTGAATAGCCCAAGGCTTCAAAGAGCCATTACAAAGGCCATGGTGGGATACTCATGGCCCACAAAATGGGTTCTCCTCAGACCTTCCAGAGGGAATGCAACCCTGCTATCTCATTTTATACTTCCAAACTCCAGACCTGAAAAGAAATAACTTTATATTTCTTTAAGCCACCTAGTTTGTTATAATGTGTAACAAAACTAGGAACCCAATACACAGGCCTTTTAGCAAGTGCCTTCACTTGGAACACAAGACTTTTCTAGAAGCCTTTTATGGAGGGGAGCTCATAAGTGGGGAAAGGAGAAAGAATATCTGTCCAGCAGCTTCCAAATATATCCCATTTCCTACTCACTAAAGTTTACTTCATAGAGTGTGAACTGCTTGCTGGGCCCATGTTTCAAAGTGAGCTGGCTTCCCCATTTATCCCAAAAAGAGGCATTGCTAAGACTTAGCATAGAATTCTCTTGCCACTACAATTGTTTCAGGAATGGGCATGGCACCAAGCCAGGCTAGTATTTACCTGTCTGGTCACAGAGACTGGTTTAGGGCAGTGCCCATGATCCAACCCAATGGCTCTTAGTTCTGAACTATTAGGATTACTCATCTCTTTTACCCACTCATCTTGGAATTGAGAATATGTCAACCTGGAATTTCCCAGGTGGGAAGCCAGCATGAGGAGAGGAATGGGGATGCTCTAGAAACATCAGCTGGCCTTTGGAATCCAAACATATCTAAACTTAGATGAACTTTACATGTATGTGGTTCAATATATTTCCATTTTTAATTTAAGTCAACTTAAGGGAGTTTAATTTTTGAAAGATGCCCAATATAGCAGCACTTCCTCAGTGTCACATTTTTAACTTGCTGCCAACAAAAAGTCCTTTTGTAGATTTAGATGCCCCCAGAGACTGGGGTAGTTAAGAAAGCCAGGAGCAGATCAGAGAGAGGCAGCAGCCTGACACTTCTGCAGGACTTTCATGTCTCCAGGAGAATCCCAACACAGTGGCATTGGTCATGGCCGTCTCAATAGGCACCCTTAGAAAGTTGTGCCTTCTTTAGTCACACCACTTCTTATAGAACAGAAAAGCAGCATAAAATCTATTTCTTGGAGTGATGGTATACCTGCTTGCACTGTTCAGCCCCCAGTGCAGTGACTCTAATGATTAAGACATGGCCAATTCCAGCCTCTGCATAATGGAAAATTGCTGCAATTGTCAAAGTTATGTCTGTCCCAGACTGAATCTAAACTGCCAGCAGTCCCAAGCATGAAGGTATCTACCAACTCCCACAGCCCCTGTTCCAAAACCAGGACACACCTCTCAGGAATGAAGGAAAGGCCATTTTCAAGGCAGTAATTGCATAATATGTGGAATGTGACAAAAGGGGGACCCTCAAGCTCCATTACTTTGAAGGGTTTGTCAGCATTTTCATTATAGTCTATTTTCTGCAGTGATTTATCTTCAGCCGTGAAGCTGGGCTGACAGCTGGGGCTTAGCACCCACAGGCCCAGCCCAGGAGAACTGTGTGGAGTTTAATTTAGTTGGAATTGTTTGGCCAGCTTTATGCTGAGGGCTTGCAAACTATAAATTAAGTGCAAGTTTGGGTCCTCTGGCACTTTTGCAGCAGTTCTTGTTTGGAGCATCCTCAGTAGCTCACCTGAAAATTGTGCTTTCTTGACAGGCTGAACTATCTGAGGCCTGGAAAGAAAGCAGGAGAGTCACTTTTTATACTCTTTAAGGGGCAATTTTGGGGGAGAAAGTGGAAGGGATTTTATAGTAAAAACTCATGAATGTAATTTGGGATTCAAGTTAAAAAAAAAAAAAGGTGTCATTTAAACTAAGGTAATCATTTAAAAGTTATTTTATGCCTTTTCTCTTTATATGGTCCTCACATGGCCCCTGTTTCCAGTCTTGGGTGCAGGTTCTAGGTCCTCCAAGGGAAGGTGAGACATGATCTACAATGTCACCAGTCCCAACACCGGTCATCGGTCTGGCCCTTGGAACAGCAAAGTGAAGTCCTAGAAATGAAGACCAGAATAAAGTCCTAGAACAGCTCCCAGGCTGACCAATGTCCAGTCTGGAACACTGTGTTCAATTTGTGTCTTAATTCCAGTATGGAGTCTAGAATTCAACCCAGAATCAAGCAGTTTCTCTTTAGAGTTAGACAATGGATGGAGAAGGTGTGGAAAATCAATCTGAAAAACAATCTTTCCTATGTACTTTCTCTTTGACCCTCATGGACACTAACAGCAGTACAACCTATGTCTGTCTACAGATGTTGCCTTCTATAAGCCAATGGACTGTCCACAGCCCCTGAGGTCCTCAAGTCATTGTCTTCATTTTCACCATCTTTCATACTGTACCATCAGTGCCAATTCCACCACCATCAATCTCATCAAGAACATTATTGAGAACTTGCCTCAAGGCAGGCCCTGTACCACCTGATACATATGAGGTCTAAATCAATCCCAAGTACAAGTCTCAAGGTAGGAATTTTTATACATATTTTACATTGCAGGAGATTGAGTCCAAAGAGGCAAGGAAACACGCACAAGGTTACCAAGTTGGAAAACTGGAACAGACTGGCCCAATGCTGAGATTCTGGATCACTCTGGGGCATTATCTAATATCGACCCAGAATAAACTCCCAAGGAAGCCAACTCAGAATAGTGTTTGGAGATGAATGTATATATTAGGGGGTATCCTTGGGATCAACACCTGAGAAAAGGAGTGGAAGGAAGCAGGAGCAAGCAGAAAGTAAGTCAGGCTCTGAGGCAGAACCAAAAAAAGTCCTGGTTCATACCGGCAGGGTGATCTCGAGCTAGACTGGTCTGCCTGTGACAGTGCCATGTCTTGGTCGAGGAAGGCTGGGCCTCTATACCTTGGTATGAGTCTCCTATGGCTACAGTAATAAATTACCACAAACTCTGACTTACAGGTAGCTTAGAACAACACAAATACATTCTGTACAGTTCTTGAGGTCAGAAGTCTGAAATAGGTTTCATAGAGCTAAACCAAGGTTTTGATCTAGCTGCTTTTCCTCTGGAGGTTAGGGGAGGACCTGTTTCCTTGCCTTTTCCAGCTGCCTGCATCCCTTCCTCCATCTTCAAAATGCATCACTCCAACCTCTACTCCTGTTTCCTCTCCTCTCTCTCTGCTTCCATCATAACAATTTCTTCTGGATTCTGACCCTCCTGACTCCCTCTTACAAAGACCCTTGTGGTTACATTTAAGGTCTGAGGAAAGAGTCAGAAACAAAATGGAGTCACTATAGCCAAGCCAGCATAACTTACTTAAATCAGAATGAGCTAAAACTTGAGAAACAGATTTTATTTTACTTTAACTGGCCTGAGGACTTAAACTTTTGAACTTTTCCATTGTTAAGAACTTAGGAAAGAATATCAGGTATCTATCCAGACTATTTGACATCTGGAAGAGCACCATTTTGGATCAACCCAGAAGCTAAGAATGCAGGACTGATTCTCCTCTTGCCAACTTTTCTCTTTTACGTAGAACACTCTGGCTGTTACCTCGTAGTGTTTGCTAACTTACAGATCTTAAGGCTCTTAAATAAAGCTTTGCCATGTAATTCTAGCAAAGTCTTCTGATTTGTTTAGACTAGGCTGACAAGTCCTTAAACTAATCACATCTTCAAAGCCCCTTTTGCCATGTCAAAGAACAGATTAGCAGGTTCTGAATTTGGACATCTCGTGGGGGTCTTTAGGCAGCCTGTCACGTGCCCCCTCAGTCTCTTACTGTCTGTGGATCTTCCATCTGAGGCCAAAGTCCTTTCCAGAGGGGAGCTGGAGGCATTTCTGTGTTCATCACGTGTTCCCAAAACCTCAGGTTCAACCCAACCCAGACCATCCCTCCTGTTGCCTTAAAGACCTGCATTCACCTAGCTTTGAATTCTGGCTCTCAACTCCATCTCAGACATTGTTATCATTGTCTGCTTCCCTCTCCTGTGAATCATAATACTTCGATTTTATATTTATGATCAACCATTTAAAGTACCTCTTGAGTGTCTGACCACAGCTCAATTGTCAATTACTGCAATAATCATCTGTCTCTTTGTATTCAGAAAGCAGCACAGATTAAGAAAGGCAAAGACAGCTTTTGGCTTTGAGCAGTTGTGTTTTGGGGGGCGTTTCGCCCCTGCTGTAAATGTGTTACATTGAAGCATATTTCTATCCATCTGTAGCCCTGCCATATTGCAGGTAACTGTGAACAAAACAAGCAATAAAGCTGCAAAGGGGCTGCTGCCTTTTTCTATACAGATTCTCAGCTACCTGGAACAGCACAGTCTCCTTTTCTAAATCCATTCCTTACTCCTAAGCAGCACCTGCAACCTGGAGGGCCATAGGGAAGTCAAGAGACTTAAGAAGAAGCTGGGAAGTGCTTTTTAAAAAGTCATAAACACCAACCTTATTATCCAATCTTGCCTTAGGAATGATCCCCTTTCTGGAACATGCTTCTTGCAGAATTAATGATAAACACTTACCTACTCATTACAGTGGACACTTAAGTCCTAACCCATCTCTCTATGTCAGCAATTTTCAACTGGTGTGCCACAAGAACTTTTGAAACATGAAATAACTGACTATTTACTCAAGGGCATTGACCTCTTTTCCCTTGGATTGTCAAATAAAAATAGGACAACAACCAACACAACAACAGCTATTCAATGTGAATGAATCAAAATTATTCAAAAAACCTTCATTTTTGGTCAGGTCAGCAAAAAATATATTTTTTGGTGTGCCACTGAATTTTGGCAATTAGTGTATGTGTGTCATAGATGAAAAAGGTTGAAAATTGCTGCTCTATGTGGTTCTGGAGAGGCTGTCAGTAGAAAGACCCCTACCTCCCCAGGCTTAGTGGGGATACTGACTGCCAGAGGCCTGCAAGTCTGGAAGCTATTGACAAAGCCACCAAATTCCCTCTCCTTCTCCCTCTCCCTCCACCTCCAGGTTGCTAAGCTGCTAGGATTGGAGTTTGGAGCTTCTAGTCATGTCTGCCTTCTCAGAAGATGGTGAGGATTGGAGCCCTGATGTCTTTCAGGAACCCCTGAATCCAATTATGGCTAATGACAGCACTTAATCCTCCTCAATTATATGAGGCAATATGTGCTTTTTCAAACATGGTATTTTTAAAAGAGTTTATTTATTATTTCCAGAGAGAGGAAGGGAGAGAGACAGAGAAGGAGAGAAACATCAATGTGTGGTTGTCTTTCACCTGACTCCAGCTGTGGACCTGGTTGGAGACCTGGTTTGCAACCTGGTTACGTGCCCTGGCTGGGGAATCAAACCAGCGACCTTTGGGTCCAAAGGCTGGCACCTATTCCACTATGCTACCAGCCAGAGCTTAAACATGATATTTTTAATGGCTTTCTACCATGAGAGGTAAAGTGACTTATTACCTTTTTTGCATTTCCTTCCAAATGCCCCTCAGTAAACTCAAACTCAACATGCCCTAAAATAAAGTCTCTTGCTGTCCTATGTCCCTACATCCACATCTCTTAACTTTACTATTTTTTTCCAAAATACTTTCATTGCTGTATTCCCCAGCCACTAGGCCCCTACACTTCCTTGGCATCTCTCTGTCCTTCAAGCCACTGACCCCTCTCCTTCCCTTCCCTTTGTTAGTTTGGATGATTGTCCCCATGGTACTTCATCCCTCCTGCATTGTTCCTGCCCCCTAGGCTTCTGTCCAACTGCAGCTTCCACCAGCCAGTCTCTTCTGCAGAAGCTCCCTATGATTCCATGGAGTACAAGACAGTCCCAAATGTCCTCGCTTGACATTGACAGTAAGGACGTAGAATACACAGCTTAGATTTTAGTGCTATACTGATTCAAGTTTTTGCTTTGCAACTCCTGATAGCTATGTGACTCTGCCCAAGTTATTAAACCCCTCTGACCCTAGTGCATATCTCCAGTTGTAAAATGTAGAGAATCATATCCACCGCCTGTGGTTGTGGCAAGAATTAAGCGAGTTACTTGATGTTAAATGATTAGTGCAGAGACTGAGGCAGAAGCAACGTCCAACAATAAATTTAGTAAGCATTTATTGAAGACCTAATGTATTCCAGGTACCGTTCTTGTGGCTTGAGACACACACCCAGAGAGAGACAGAGACAGAGAAGCAGAGTTTTGGCTTCAATCCCCATGTAATTAACACCTTCATTCACTAATGCAGCAATTGTGGGCTGCTGCTTTCTGCACACAGCCTGTTGCTGGACACTGAGGTAAAACAGTAAACAAGTCATGGCTCCTGACTTCAATGAACTCCTGTCTAATAGGAAAGACAGATGACAGACCTATAAACAGACTATTTCAAATATCAACTGATTTCTGGCTTATCCATCCATAACTGGAGCTTCCATAAACCTTTGTCTCTAAAATTTTGTGAAAATATACTTTTTCTGTAGAAATAGAAATAAGAAACCCTATGGAATAGTCAAGACAAATAACTAAATTCCCCCTCCTTTACCCAAGTCCCACTTTAGATGATACTCTTCCAGCACCGTGCCCAAGGAGAGAAACTCTAAACCCAACCCCCAAGGTTCATGCATGTCATCATTGTGGCATTCTTTCCACAGCAGGAGGGAAGCAGGCACTAGAGAACAGCTTTCAGGAGAGAATTTTCCTCACAGTCTCCTCACAGTCCTCTCACTGTCCCTTCTCAAGAACCTGCTTCCTCAAGGGCCCAGGGCTTTAGTGATGCTCTCCAGAGACGTGTGGTCAAGACCCTGGCAAGGCACAGATTCTTCAGCCACTTCCAGCACAGCTTCCCCAGCTTCTGGCAACCAGGGGTGCAAATTTCTATGGGAAGGTGACTAGAGAGAAAGCTATAGGAAGTGGGGCTCTTGGAAGGACAGTAATGAAAAATAAGGCAACTCCCAGGAAGCTTCTGGAAGCATGGAAAGCAAGGAGGTTAACTTTAAAACAGAGTTCCTTGACTTTGGCAATTGTCATTGGAGGCCACATTATTTTTGCTAGAAGGACTGTTCTGTACTGGGTAGGATATTAAGCAGTATCACTGGCCTGGACCCACTAGATGCCCAAACAACCCACCTCCCACCTTGTGACCATCAAACTTGGGCCCAGTTATTGCCTGAGGGGGGCAAATATCCCCTGGGTGCCAAATTACCCCTGACTGAGTAGCACTAATCTGGAGCCAATGCCTGCAGGAAAGGAGTAGCTGAACTACTCTCAATACGGAGAGACAGGAGAGCAGTGGATGATCTAACTGCAAGGAGAATAAAAGCAGGTGCAAACCTCAGCTCTAGGTCAAGAGACCTTGAAAATGTGGGCTTCCGGAATGAATGGCATGTTCCCTTCAGTGACTCAATGTGAATTTCTAGATAGAGAATAAAGCTCACACATACAGAAATCACCCAACTCATCTGATTCTAAAGATAGTGCATGGCTTTGAGCTAGTCACTTCATCTCTCTAAGCCGCAGGCCTTGTTCTCTGCCAAGTCAGGGATCTGCACTGCTCCAGGAATAGAAAACAGTTGTTGGGTGATACTCCCCGCCCAACTCTCAAGCCTGTGACAGACATCACTAATCAATCCCTGCCTATTTCCTCCTGAGCTTCAGCAAAGCCTCTGAATCCTTCTCTACACAGAGCTTCTGGAATCTGCTACAGCTCCACCAATTGGCTGCTTCTGGCTAGTTGTGTCAACAATGTTTACTGTTCTTAGAGGAGTCTGATATTTCAAACTGTACTCTGGGAGCTTCTAGAGAGCCTCCCCAGAGCTACTTAGGGGAGACGAAAACAGGATAAGTGTCCAAGTTGCCAAACCCTACTTCGCCTAGAGCTTTTGTCTGCTTTACATAATGGACTTCTCATCAAATTTCATTTGAACACAGTAATTCCTCAGCTACCATACCAAAATTTGCTAGAGCTGCTGTAAGTGAGCAATGTAAACAACAGAAATCTCTTTTCTCACAGTTCTGTAGGCCAGAAGTCCAAGATCAAGGTGTTGGCAAAGTTTGGTTCCTCCTAAGAGTTGTGAGGAAGGATCTGTCCCAGGTCTCTCCCTAACTTCTGATCATTTGTTGGCAACGTTTGGTATTTCTTGGTTTGTAGAAGAATCACCCGAATCTATACATTCACTTTCTCAGAGTGTTCTCCCAATGTGTAGATTCTCTGTTAGAATTTCCACTTTCTATAAGAACACCAGACATTTTGAAGTAGGGTGCACCCTATGACCTCAATTCAATTTGATTACCTCTGTAAAGATTTTATCTCCAAGTAAGGTTATACTCTGAGACATTGGGGTTTGAGATTTTAACACGTGCATTGAGGGGGAACACAACCTAACCCGTAACACTGCCTTCCAGTTCCCAAATTCGTATCCTTTTCCTACACAAAATACATTTACCCCACTCCAGAATCTTCAAACTTCTTAACCAATTCCAACTCAACTCTAAGTCCAAAATATCATCTAAATTTCATTTAAATCAGGTGTGGGTGAGACTTAGGTCGTGATTTATCCTGGAGAAATGAACCTGTGAAACCAACAATGAGTAATTTTAAGTTTCTACAATGTAATGGTGAGACAGGCATAGGATAGACCTAGTATCCTGAGCAGGGTCAAGTTTTGTCCCTGGAGTCTGGATATCCTAACATCTGTCTTTATCAGGGTCTTCCTGTGAGTGGTTTCCTAATAGGACCACACTCCTGCCTGGTACACCATCAAACACCACGCTTCCAGGAAACAAACCCAGGTTCATGGTCTGGTTCCCAAAGACTGATGATAAGTAGGTTTCCCTGATGTCCTGATGGCATTAGAACTCTTGATGATCAAACACATGGCAGGTGATGAAGCACAGAACATTTTCTTGATACCTTCATAACTGACTTCCTATTCCTTCCTAGCTTTTAGCTTTCTGTCTGGGAAAAAGTAGCAAAAGAGACAAATTCTGAATGTGTTTCTTCCTCATGGCTCTATGAGGATCAAATATTCCCATAATGCAATATTCCCATTCTATATGAACTGTCTACACGTCTACATGGACATGTTCCTATGTTCATGCTGACCTCCCATGGATCAAATAGCCCTAGAGTTTATTGTCTTGGAGTATGGTGAGAAGAAAAAAGTCCTTGAAGATCAATGATTTTTTTTTCCAAATGTAATCTTTATTGTATTGTTTTCATTACCCCTCTCCCCATGAATCACCACACCATTGTCCATGTCCATGAGTCATTTTTCCTTTTTTGCTCAATCCCTCCACCTCCTAACCACCCCTGCCACTAGCTGTCATCTGAAGATCAATGATTTTCAATGTTCAGAGATTCAACAGCCTTTTGTTCTAGCTGGATAATGCATTTAGGATTTTAATCTGCCTGAACGTGTGGATTCTATACATTATTCAAGAACTCTGCGAGCCCCACATAGATCCTCCTGTTGACAGACACCCTGTTAGAAGCCTGAGTTGTCTGGGAGCAGCGCAGGCTTCCTGCTGGTATTCATGGAAGTAGTTCCCAGAAGGGCTGAAGTCAACACTTATTTGCACTTGAGCCAGATTTTGGAAATTGGTCATTTTCTGTTCTAAAGAAAACTCCCTCATTTGCCCCCCATGCTTCAGCATTGATATTAGTCTCAATGTAAATGTAGACTTTTATGGTGATGAAAAAGGATGTGCATGAGTAAAAAGCTCTGGGCAGGAGTGAGGAAATGCTATAGGGAGCCTATTGGTCCCATTGCTCTGTGGGACAGGAGCCAGGTGAAATGAAGACCAAGTCAGAAGTGCCAATTTCCGCCTGAGACAGTGGCATCCTAATGAGCTCTAATTGACATCTGCCTCTCACCCTGCTGAGGCTCTTCCAGGCCTTCAGGCTACAGAGAGCATTTACCATCAGAGATGGGCAAGGATAGCATAGCCTAGGATGTCTATGAGAGGGACCCACTCAGCAAGGCACAGAGGGCACAGGATTAAGTCCAGGCACTAGCAGACCCAGGGAGGATCAAATTCTACCCATTAATATCAGCATTATGGTGGACAAATCACTCTGCTTCTCCCATCCCCATTTTCTTAGTATATCAAATGGGAGTAGTAGTTGTACCTACCTTCTAACTTCAGTTTAGGGATCAAATGTGGTAGTGTGCCCAAGCCATTTTGTTATATTTGAGTTATATTGGACATACCCAATCAATATAGACTTTCCAGGGTCCAAGAAATCTTAGGAAATCACCTCTGTGCATGCCCTCAATCTGGAATATTAATAACTGCAATTTTAACAGTTATTACTATGGCAACTTCCAGTAAGCATGAAAAATGCATTTCTCAGAAATAAGGATAATGATAATGGTAAAAAATAATTATAATGAAATAGCTAACATGCACTGATCCAGATTCTATGCTAAGTGCTTTGCAAGCCTAACTTCATTTAATGTTCACAACTACAAAAGAGGTACTTAGAGATGGAGAAACTGAGGCTCTGAGAGGTGTGATAACATGCACAAAGTCACAAAGTCAAATCTGGATTTGAATCCAGGCCCTTCTGGCACCAGCATCCACTCACCATATCACACAAGGGATATGCAGTACATGATTTAACTTCTCTGCACCTCAGCTTTGATTGGGGGTAATAATTCCCATTTCAGGAGTTATGAGGATCAAACTGAGTATGGCACTTAAGAAAGATGCTTTAGGCACATAGTGACCTAAGTAGGAAGTTGAGCATTTGTTGTCAAATCCAACACCACAAGCCCTCCATGTACCTACCCTTTATTGACATTTTGATCCTATAAGCAAGAAATTCGTGGTAGCTATTAGGAGGCATCTACACTGTAGAGATGAAAAAAAAATCCAAAGGATCCACATCCTAGATGGGCATGCAGATCTTAGTTTCAAGCAATGAGGGTTTTCTTACTAACCCTGAAACAAGATGTAGTAGGTATAATGCCACCCAAAGATATTTTGGTCCCAACCTACAATAATCATGTTATCTTAAATGGCCAAAGCAGGCTTTACAGGTGTTGTTAAATTAAGAATCTTGAGTTGAGGGGAGGGGCAGGGGGCGGATCCTGAATTATCTAGGTGGACCCAATGTCTTGATATGGTCCTTATAAGAGAGAGGCAGAAAAGTCAAAGTCAGAGAAGAAGATGAGATGACTGAAAAGTTGAAGTCAGAGAGACAGTTAAAAACTTGAAGATGCTACAGCATGGGCTTTAAGACAGAGAAGGGGCCAAGAGATAAGGAATGTAGGTGGCCTTTAGAAAAGATGAGAAAGAGAATTTTCCCCTAGAATTTCCACAAGGAACACATTCCTGCCAATCCAGTTTAGATTTCTGACTTCCAAAATTATAAGAGAATAAATTTGTATTTTCCTAAGCCATGAGGTCTTGGGTAATTTGTTATAGCAGCAATAGGAAACAAATACAGTCTGCATTACCTACAGAGCTGAGCACACTTCAAACAAAGACCCAATCAGCATAGAAAGAGAAAAGAACAAATCCCTGTCTATACTGTGCCATTGTGAGAAATCATTGTACAGCTGGGCTTTAAAACAGATTCAGTTTGGTTCAAATCTTGTTGTTAAATATTCAGAAGGAAAAGAGACATGGCCCTATTCAGAACAGAATGTCAGCATTTTGCATTTGCAGAAAGCAAGACTGTAAAACAGGATGATATGAAATCTCTTTGTAAAATGTGAAGTGATAGACACATGCACTGAATTATTATCAATATGAATTTCAAAAATGCAAAAGTGGGTCCCCAAAGTGGCACTGTGCAGGCTGTCACACCACCCACCCATCTCTGGGAGCAGAATGAGAGGGGAAGTTGGCAGCCAGGGCATAACAGAGACCCAGCCTTTCCAAGAACTGCGAATATTTGGGATTGTCTTGAAACTGGTCAAATTGGGCAATAAAGTGCGAATCACTGAACAAATGTGCAATAGAGAAAAACAGCAAAGTAAGCCTAGAGACAGAATGCTAATAGTAAGGCAAATAAGGGGAGACAACTATTTGAATATTCATGAACCTCTAATCAGGAACTTCGGATGAATACAGAAATGGCCCCTGTTGGTGACAATGTGCTCCACAGGAAGGAGAGTGCTGCCTGAGCAAGTGCAAACAGAAAGTGCTCAGGACTTCCCAGACATGGACCTGGGTCTTCGCAGGAGGTCCCACAATCAATTTTCTTGCTTCATCTGTCACACAGTACACTGCATTTGGTCTTTTCTTACCATAAGTTTCCACTTTTAAAACTGGAAAGGCGAAGTTGGAAAGAGTTCTATATGCTTGGAACATCTTCCAAGTTCCAGGCCTGAGCCACATGCTCCCTACATATTCACACCACCATCACAAGCTCCCTTTCACGGGGATATAATAGCCCATTTTACTGACAAGGAAATGAGGCTCAGAGAAATGCTTTGGTGCTGATGTTGGAAAGCTTGTCAGCGGCAGGGCTTACATTTGAACAGCTTGTCTTTATCACAGAAAAGCCTATATCCGTTCCTCTCCATCACACAGGGTCCCCAGGATTCACTTTAGATTCACATCCTCATGAGATGTACATAAGCGCCTAACTCTATTTGGGCTAAAACATGCATTTCAGGAGAGGAGTGGTTGAAGTATGGGAAATAGGACTCAGAGAAGGGAGTGGGTTAAGGAAGAACTGGAATGAAGAACCCCCTCTGCAATGAGGATGAGGAATGCCAGCAGCCTGAACATGGGCAACCCCACAAGAAGATTCCTCAGGATCAGCTGGTGTGCTCAGAACAGTGAGGAAGAGGATCTCAGGCAACCTGAGAAGGGCTAGGGGTCAGTGTAGGTTGGGTGTGATGGAGCTCCTCACAAGACCACCCGTGTACACATGTGCACTGTACGCACATGTGAGCTAAGCTGACCATGCTTCTCACTATGCTGACACTGGGATCAGCAGTAAACAAAGCCAACAAGGTGTATGGTTCCTTAGACCCAAGAGGCTACTGGGGGAAAGTGGACAAACTAAACAATAAAACAGAACTGTAGTTATAGAATGTGAAAGTGCTGTTGAAGGGAATGAGCAGGGACTCAGAGACTGAGGAAGGAAAAAGAGCTCATGCAAGTAGTCAGGAGAGGCTTCTCGAAGATGGTAACATTTGAGCTGAGACCTGAAGGATGAGTCAGCCTTATAAGAATGGATGAAAAAAATGCTTCTAGTAAATACTTAAGGTGAAGGAAGTAATCCAGATAGTACTCAATATTCAAACCTCTTATGTCAGAAGTGGGCCTCAAGACCCAAGGCAAGATATAATCCAACCCCCAAGAATATATTGAGTAGGAGCTCAGCAAGATCCCAGCTAGCAGGCTAGGTAGGGGTTTGAGGTAAGAATGTGTTTCTGATGGGAAGGAAATGCTGGACCACTTAGCTGAAAAGATTACCTGAAACCCATGGTCACTACCATCAGACAACTACTATGCAAATGTCATGCACACTTTATACAAATTATCTCATTTATTTCTCATAATTTTTCTCTGAAGTAGATGTTATTACCTCTGTAGTCATTTTCTTCTGCTATTTTCTAAGTTTAATTTTATTGTTGTTGTTGTATTACATCCATTCCATTTCCCCTTCCTTTTCTCCCCTTCCCAACCTACCTACTCCTCCCCAACAAAGTCAGTCCCACTTGTTGTCCATGTTCATGGTTCTTCCATGCTAGTTCCTTGACTAAACTTCTCCTTTTCTTTGCCTCCTCCTTCCCCCTTCCCATCTCCTCTGCCTGCTGAAGGTCTATTCATTGCATTCATGTATCTGGTTCTGTTTTGCTTATTGGTTTGTTTTGTTCATTAGTGTCCTGTAATGGGTGAGATCATTTGGTATTTGTCTTTCACTGGCTTATTTCACTAAACATAATACTTTCCAGTTCCATCCATGTTGTTGCAAAGAGTAGGAGTTCCTTCTTTCTTTCTGCTGTGTAGTATTCCATTGTGTAAATGTACCAGTTTTTTGATCCATTCATCCAATGATGGGCACTTAAGCTGTTTCCAGCACTTGGCTATTGTAAATAGTGCTGCTATGCTCTGCTATTTTTATTACTACAAATTTAGTGGCTTAGCACAATACACACTTCTTGTTTCATAGTTTCCTTGGGTTAGGAGCTGGGCGTGTTTTAATTTGGTGCTCTGTTCAGGGCCTCACAAAACTGAAATCAAGATGACAGCTAGGCTGTGTTCTCATCTGGTGGCTTGACTAGGGAAAGATTGCTTCCAAGCTCTCTGAGGCTACAAGCAGGACTCATTCCCTATGGGTGTAAGAGTGAGGATCCTGTTGTCTTACTGGCTATTGGTGTGGCCCACCCTTGGCAACTGAATGCTACTCTTAGGTCTCTGCCATGTGGGCCCCTCATTTTCAGCCTTTCTGCTTTCAGGAAGCATTCAGTGCCATTTAAGGGCTTGCCCAATCAAGTCAGGCCCACCTGAAAAATCTCCTTCTGGATTAACTCAAAGTCATAACCCATCATATTCAATGATTCTTCCCTTAATCAAGAGGAGGGCATTGTACTAGGCGTATATACTGGGTGGGGATGAGGGCAGCAGGAGAGCACAGTCTTTGTGGGACATCTTAGAATTCACAACTGATAATATTAACAGCCACCATTTTTGCAGCAACTTCTATGGGTCAGGCACTGATCAACTGACTTGGTATACAACAGGCTAATTATCATATTGACTATAAAAAGCCTCCATTTTAAAGACAATAATACAGAAACTGGGAAGGTTAATAATAATTTGGCAAAGGACACATGATCATGGCAAGGAGTTAATAAGGTTTGAACCCAAGTCCATGTCACTTTAAAGCCCAATCTGTCTCTATTGTCCTTGTGGCACAGTTTACTGAACTTGGCCTAAAGTCTTGCTCTCTCCAAATAGCTGGGTCCCAAAGACCCCTTGAGGAAGAGCCTCTCACTTCCTCTGAACCTTGAAGACAGAGTCCAAAACTCTTCCAGAAGATCTTGTTGGAGAAACAAGAATATGTCTGTTACACTGAGCCACATAGACATTACAGGGCTCCTAGACAAGGC
This sequence comes from Noctilio leporinus, assembly GCA_004026585.1. Taxonomy (NCBI): domain Eukaryota; kingdom Metazoa; phylum Chordata; class Mammalia; order Chiroptera; family Noctilionidae; genus Noctilio; species Noctilio leporinus. The sequence continues at coordinate 16,358 of PVIW01009263.1, forward strand.
AGTCTACCCAGAGACACCTGGTCAGGGAGAAGAAGGCATTGGATACATGGGAGAACACTCCATGTATCCAGGGGTCTCAGAAGTCTCTAGAGTGTGAAGAATGGAGTCAAGAAGGTTCCCTTGGCCTGTCAGGGACACTATTGACATGGGCACCTAGCCACAGCCCCGTGGAACCCACACAGCACTTCCCAGGCCACCTGCCAAGTGGTCCGGCCTCCACCCCTCCCTCTGCATCGGAGCCTGAGCAGATGGTTCCGAGTCACTCCAGTGGAAATTAATGGAGTCAGACTATCCACACACTTCTTTCAACCATAGAGAAATATTTTCCATGAGTCAAACACCAGATGTATTTTGTTTATGGGGTAATTTAGCACTTGCATGGGTTAGGACACTAAAATTGGAAGAGTTGGGCTTGCATTTCAGGCAGGGTCCAAGCACACTCCAACTGTCTGCAGTAAAACTTTGGGGCATCAGTTCTGAGATGGAGCCTGGACCTTGAACTCAACAATTCAGTACTTCCCAGAGACAAGATGCATCACTTCTGCAATCAACTACTTGTCTTTCCCTTGGGGTTCAGTTTATGACCATGCTGGCTAACTGGCCAGAGCCGTAGAGGTGGGAAGGGTTAAGGGACAAAAGGGGCAGCACTAGTAAGGGATTGAAAGATTCTTTTATATTCAGGAATAGCCAGAAATTAACTAAATTTACCTTCAGAGTAATCGCACCTCACCTCCCAACCCCCACTTAAAACAGTCACAAAATTCTTGAAGCCAGTGGTTATCCAAATGTGGTTCCAAGCCCAACAATATCAGCATCAAATGGGAATTTGTTAAAAATACAGATTCGTAGGCCTTCCACTCGAACCAATGAATCAAAACCTCCAAGGCTCGTGTCCAACAGCCTGTATTTTAACACATCTTCCAGGGGAATCTGATACACACTAGGGTTTGGGGACCACTGCTTCAAATGCCAAAGATAGACTTTTACTTTACATCTAGCTTTACAGTTTTAAATTAAGTAAATTAACCCCTCTGTGACTTGGTTTTCTCATTTGTAAAATGGAATAATGGTAGTACTTACCTCCTACTTAAGTTATTGTGAAAATTAAATGAGGAATTCACTTAAGGTATTAGAATTGAAACTTGCATAATATACATCATCAACAAACATTTTTCAAAATTATTGTTATTATTTGCATTTGCACTTGAAATTTGCTGTGATACTAGCTGATAACATTAATAGCCAATATACTTTATGCCCTAGTTATATGCCAGGCACAATTTACATAACTTGGTATATACAAGGAAAACTGCCATATTGACTATAAAAAGTCATTGTTTGCAGGATTCATTATCTTCATTCATTCATTCATCCAACAAACATTAACTGAGCCCTGTTATGTTCTAGACACTGTTGGAGGCACAGAGACAGTACAGGGAACCAAGCAGGTAAATGCCATGCATTGGCCAACAGCACTCACCATCCTTGTGCAGCTATAAAGTGCCTCCCTTGTTCCTAAGTTCCCTTTTTGAAAGGGGCCACAAATAGGTTTGTTTTTTGTTTTGTTTTGTTTGTTTGTTTTTTGACCCCTTAAGTAGCTGTGGGACTACTCCTTTATTTTCTAAACAACAGTTTTAGCTCCATGCCATGAGGGTAGCCAGAGCATGGCAGAGGCAATTAGTTATTGTGTAGTCAGAGTAAGAAGATAATATATTAATATAATGGAGGGCAAACTATGCAAGCAAGTGGGAAGACTTCAGAACCCCCTAAGGCCTAATATCTTGACTATCCAAACACCTCCATAACACTTGTATTTATCCATTTCTTCAACTACTTATATTAACTGGAAGGTTCAGATATGTAAGAATTGCACCATTTGGAATCTGCAAATTGAGGTTGTTGATCTTATCTTCAGACATCCGCTCATGCATAGTGTAGAACACAATATTAAAAACTGATGCTCACAGGCCAAGAACAGCCCACTGATTATTTTGTAAATAAAGTTGTATTGGAACACAGCCATACCTATTCATTTACACAGTGTATCTGGTTGCTTTTGCACTACAGGGACAGAGTTGAACACTTCTAAAAGAGACCATCTGGCCCATAAAACCTAAAATAATTACTATCTGGGCCTTTAAGAAATGTGCTTGCCAACTCCTGGTCTAAAAAGCAAGGCTTACAGAGCCTGCCTTGCAGCAGAAATCTAGTTTAGCCTTTTTAACCGTACTGATCACTTAAGTTATAAGAAAGCTAGCAAACACCTATGTATTACTCCCTTTAGATTATCCAAGCTGAGACTCCAAACAAGCATTTCAACTAACTGTATGGATATAATTATAGCCAATTGATGTAACAATTTAATAATCAATTAATAGATAAAAGTGCATCACAACTTCACTCAATGTAAAGAAACGCAAATCAAAACAATGCTATTTCATTTTTCAGTTGTTTGATTAATGGATATCAGGAAGTTAATACACAGAAGGTGAACGCAAGGAGGCAGAGGTGACAATCTTTCCACACTGTGGGATGAGAGTGTAACTGGTGCAACTCTGAGGCAGGCACTTTGTTAATACCTGTGAAAATTGTAAATATACCAATCTTTCAAGTTGGAGATTCCACTTCTAGAACATTATCCTACAGATATGTTCTCCAATGTATCCAATGCCATTTGTCTAAATATAAGTATGTTTGTTGCAGTATTGTCTATGATAGCAAAAACTGAGGTGAGAGTAAATGTTATCCACCAATAATGAGTAAGTAACTTGGTAGTGATGGGTGATAGAATACTAATAAACCATGAAAAAGAATAAGCAAGGCCTAATATACCTAATGACATGAATAAAGAATGGGCTAGATCTAACAGAGGCAATGTAGAAAATTCTCTAAGATAAATCATTGAAAGGCAAAAAGGGCATGATGTATGTGTACACGTGTGTGTACAGTAATCACCCACTGGTATTAGTGAAGGATATGTGAATATGTACATGAACACACAAACACAGAAACACTTGCAAGTGGGTAGAAAATTATTGGAAATTTAGAAAAATAGGAAACTGTCACAGCTACCTCTACCCCTGGAAGAGGAACCTGAGAGTGTGAACTAGAAGAGACACTACTCCCTTTTGACTTTGTACCCTCTTGTTCTGCTTGATATTTTTAACCACGTGCAGATTTCATTAGTTTAATTTTAAAACATGTTTTTATGAAATAGAAGTGTCATTCTATGTCTGACCATGGTACTCCCTAAGACCAGGGTCCTGGTGGGAAGAGGGAATTGCTCTTGGTCTGAAAGACCTTCCCCAAAATCAAGTAAATAATGAAAGTGCCTTCAAGCAGCCCCACATGCTGCAACTGACTCCCTAACTAGCAAACTCTCTGGCACTGTGTACGAGAAACCAGTGTTATTAAAACAGAAGGAAAATCAATAATTCATCACAGAGAGGGCTTTGGAGTCAGACAAGAAGGCTCTGGATTCGGGTGCTCCCCAGCAGCAGTGAGCCCCCCGGAAGAGTGTAAATATCAGGGCTCTCTGTGCCTGCTTCCTGTCCTGTCGCCTCGCTGCCCACTCACAGCAGACCTGAGCAGGGCTAGCCCTTGTGCAGCACATGCCCTGTGCCAGGCTCTGCGCTAAGCATGTCGCAGGCCCTGCTGCCTTTAGTTCTTACAGCAGCCAACCCCATATCCTCAACTCTTAGATGGGGAAACTGGGGCTTAGGGAGACGTAAACCAATTGTCTAGAATCACACAGTTATTACGTAGCAGTAAGGGTACAAGGCCAGGCCTGTCTGCCAGGACTTGCAACAACTATTAAATTTTGCCTTTCAGTTAAATGAACTAAGATAAGCTCATCCACCTAAAACTGCCTCGTAGTGCCTCAACACATGTCATCCATTTCAATGCCCCGTAGAACCTCAGGGTGTCAAGAAAAAGTGTCCAATAGTCAGCACCCAGGCCCCACTTCCACGCAGCCCTGTGCACTAACCCTGCTGGTATAGCTGATTTCAGCAGCTCAGCGGCCTGTCATTTTGGCAAGCCAGTCCCTCCCCAGCCAAGCTGAGGGTCCTCTGCTGAGGAACCTGGGCACTGGTGGCCTGGGGCTCCTCCCTGACCGACCATTGTTCCCAGCTCTGTTCCCAGCAAGCAGAAGCCTCAGCTTTAGCAACCAAGTACTGTTCAGGAAGTTCTTTCACTGGGACCCATCCTCTCAGTGTGCAGCTCTGCAGCCTTCTCTTTCTTTCTCTCTCTCTCTCTCTCTCTCTCTCTCTCTCTCTCTCTCTCTCTCTCTCTCTCTCATTCTCTCTAGCCTACAGCAGAGTTCCCAGCCCAGATTCTCCTCACTGACAGGATCCCTGGAGCTCTGTCTTACCCCAGGGTCTATCCTGTTTTACTTCTTAGTATGTCCAGAGCTCACACTGTCCTAAGTCACAGCTGCCTTTCTCTAAAGCGGGGATAATAACACCTATTTCATAATGTATCTCGCAGGGAAAGAGGGCATGGCCCAAGGCGGGATGAGAAAGGGGCAGCTCCTGGCTAAACTGCCCAGTTTATGAAGGGAGGGACGGTGTCTGCCTTGTCCCTGATCTATCAACTATGCCACAGCACAGAGCACATGTTCAATAGAAGTTCACTGAGCCCATAAAGGAAAAAACTCAAATATGGACTGAGCACCTGCCATTAGTTATGTGCTATACCAGCTGCAGGAAAAAGTATGGTCTTCCAGGGGCTCAGGGGTGCACATCCATAGCAAAGCAAGCACAGAGAGAAAACAGAACCACAGGCCAAGTCCATCCCATCTGCCAGGAGCCCCACTCAGCACTTTAAATGCTTTTTCTGGTCTACTAATTACAAGAGGCCTTGCAGGCAAGTCTTCTCACTCCCATTACACTGAGAGGAAAACTGAGTTGAAGACACATTAGGGGTCATACCTCCAGCTGCACGGTGAGTGAGAGGGGAGGGGACACGGCTGGGCTTCCACCACAACTGACAGCTGTCTGAGCTCAGTTCTCCCCTCCCCAGCTCTCCTCTGGAAGGACAGTGGGGCCTCTCCACTGAAGAGACTTGGTCTTCCCTGACACAGGACTCCTTTCTGTCTCATGCAAAAGCTCCAGTGACTGGGTCTATACTCTCATCAGAGAAGGCTCTCAGGACCCTCCAAGGTGCTCTGATTTTTGGACTTCACCCCACCCCAAGGGAGACCCTGCTGCAGAAACACCTTCCTTCTAAGTGAAATTGGTAAAAGGAAGGTTGGGACCTTAGTAGGGGGTTAGTTTTGCTAAACTCTCTATTCATGGAGTCCAAGCAATCAATTACACAATGGAAACAGTCAAACGCTCCAGACTTGCAAACACCAAGCAGGAAATAGGACTTGACAAAAAAGAGATGCCCTAGTCCTTTTGCTGTGTGTATAAATGCACAATCTCCATTTTATCCTACAAGAGGCTAGAGGAGAGTCCAACCATTGGTTCCCTCTTTCCTACCTCCACACACAGAAAGACTCAGTTCTCCCAGGATTTCCTTGTAGAGTTACACTGAAAACCCTTTCATGCATCCACTGACCTCACCACTCCTTCCTGCATCTCCAGCTCAGCCTTCAACCCATGCCATAAAATGATGCTGTCGTTATACTAGAAAGCCTATTGTTGCTTCTGCCATTTATGCTCCTGACCCCACACCTGCTGAGAGAAGCTCAGTCCATGTGCCTGCGGAGCATGGAACAGGTCACATGATGCTGCCCTCTGACCCCAGCTGCCAGGCCTGGGGTGGATGCCTCAGGAAAGATTGGTACACATCATGGCCAACTCAACTCTGAGCTAGCACTTGCAATTAAAATGTTCAAGCTGAAAGAAAACATAAGCCCAACTCAAACTTATATTTTTAAGTTTATTACTTGAACAAAATAAAACCCAACCCACCCCTTCTCCAGAGCAGGCGCTAGGCAGAAGGGTGCCCCTCAGGAGACATTTGGGTTGGGCCCCAGCACATCCTGAGGGAAACTTGGTTCTCAGAGCCTGCCCCAAGGAATGCTTGCCTTTCCATCATATAAATTCAGGGTAGGAAAGGTTGGGATTTAGAACAGGGGCCCCTAATCTGCTGGGCTTATTAAAAAGATAAATCTGGAGAAGTGGGAGGAGTGCTTTAGCTCGTGCAGCTGCGAAGTCCCGAGGCATACTTTGGGTAAGGCTGAATCCATGGGCTCACACGATTTTATCCAGAATTGTCTGTGTAGACAATTCTTAACAGCGTAATAGATGTTGGAAACTCTAGAAACATTGTCTCTCAGCTTAGCTATCCTTTCCCACCCTTTTCCTAATAGTGTCAATAAAAGTTAGAATTAGGTCTCATTGGATGAATTTGGGTCCCAAGCCCAATTCTGAAGTGGTTATTGTGGCTAGGGGATGGAATATGCTAATTAACCAGGCATGAAGCCAAAGGAAAATAAAGGAGCCATCACTAGAAAAAGGCAATAGGCATGCTGGCTGCATAAAAACAAGAGAGAGATGGTCACAAGAGTCATGCAGGGGTAGGTCTGAGGTGGCTGTTCACCCATTTATTCACTTAGCAGACAATTAGTTAGCAACTCCTGTGTGCCAGGCACCATGGGAGGCTCTGAGGCTGAGTAAGGCAGGGAGATATACCACTTGCTCCTACGATGCCTGGATACAGATGAATAAACACACCAGCAAGCATGCAGATAAATGAGGTGGATATAAAGAGGGAAACTACCAGGAAGAAAGAAAACGGATGAGAACAGAGAGTAATGGTGGCAGGGAAGGCCACGCCAAGTGGCCATAGGGGCTCCCATGTGCAATAAAGGGTCAGAAGGAATGGGCTCAAAGTGAAAACTCAGACAGTTGGAGCTGATGTGCAAAGCCAAGAGACTACATTTCCCCAGAGAGGAGGGGAAGGAAGGAGGGAGCGGGCAGACAGACAGACAGAGGCGTAAAGAGTTTACAGCTAGTTTTTTCCTTTTAGTCTCATACTTTCGAATTCTCATGATGAATTCCCTTTACTCAGGTTTGGACAAAGAGTTTCTTTGTCTTGAGTAAATCACCCGTGACTGTGCAACTAATTAAAAATTCAAGACTCTCAGCCTCATTACCACATTAGTTGCCCATAAGACACCATTTTTTATTTTGGCTCATTCATTTTTAAATGATGTATGGTACCCAAAACTTTAGTGGGTTTTGGCTAGAAAGTAACCACACTTCAAAATATTTATATATACACATACATTATATATTTATATGCATATGTGCTATATAGTACATACTGTACTTTTATATATTATACACAAATATATATATATATAAATATACATACATGAATACTTATATTTTACATATATAGTATACTTAAGGGTACACAGGAACTGAGGCAATCAGTTCAGTTGCTCATTTAAAAACCAAAGCACCAAGTTCATTTCTTGAGCTCCCTTCAGTAGAGCTGCAGGCCCATGACAGCACAAAGGATGACTCACTGCTGGTCCCACAAAAGATCCCATCCTCAAAGATGCCCAAACCAAAGTGCACACATTCACACACACATGCAAGATGCACCCAGAGCACACACAGACACAAATTATATTGATGCACATACATATACATACATAAAGAACACATGCAATGTTCGTACACACATACACCAAGTACATACATGAAAGGTATCCATATACAAAGTACATATACAAAATTTCCTGTATACAAGCATACACACAGAGTACATACACAAAACACACACAGATTATGAAATGTACTCGGATTGATTTTTGACTGTCATTTATTGAGGCCCTACTCAATGCCAGACATGGGGGTTAAAGGTATTTTCACACCTGCTATGAAGCAACAATTGGATGAGTGTTTATCAATCTTCCTAGCACCCCTAGAAGAGTCAGTCTCATCAACATTTGCCTTTTTGAAAGGAAGTAACTTGCCCTGGGCCACACCTCTAGGGTATGACAGAGCCAGGCATGACCTGTTTGTTAGACAACTCTATACTGCTCTCTAAATGTGCATGTGTGTGCATCCAGCTCCTGCCTACATACACTGTGTCTATACACATGTGTCTCCTGTGATGTAGATCTCAGCACATCGTACATCTCGGGGTATAAAATGGTGCCCTCTATAGTCTTGACTGCTGACGCCATTCCAGATTTATTGCATTTATTTAAAAACAACAAACATTCTCAATTATTTCCACACTGCTCGGGACCATAATTTATTCAGAGGTATGAGCTATCAAGTTTCTCAGGGATTGCTTCAAAATGTCAGATCTAAAAGATGACTCCCATGTTAGTGAATATGAAACACCCATTTATATTTTTCATTTTTACTTTGATTTAATTTTCAGACAATTCAACTTTCTCCCCATGCCTGAGTGCCTAAATTCATTTCACTTGTCAAAAGAGACAAATTTTCATAATTACAAAATAAAACATGGTGGCCCTTCTTTGGTGACCGCATATTTCACATCATTTTATTTTTCTGTATGAAAATGCCTTTCTTACTATAGTTGGCTTACTTCTGACATATTTTTTATTCAGTCCCTGCTTAGAACAGACAGGGTACAGGCGAAACATTCACTAATGTTTTGTTATGTTAATGAACATCTGTAAAAAGGGAGATGAAATTTCCTAACCCAGACTGCAATGCTCACATCCTTTCTGTAACTTGTGCTGAAACAAAAATCAGTGTTCTGAGATTACAAGCTGTAGCATGAAGTGGCCCTATCCTCTAATGGTATTTTCTGCTTTGACCAAAAGGCCCTCCAGCTCTACTACCAGGCTCAATCATTTCAGAGGTCAGAGCATTTAGTTTTCTTACCACAGTTGCCAAGGGCATGCACAAGGTGTAGTGAGGGGTTTTCTTAATAAAACATCTTTTAATTTGCAATATCCATTCTTTATTTAGGAATTAGGGAGGAAAACAGAAACATAAAAAGGTGAGCTATAACTTCACCATTCAAAGAAAAATACAGCCAACAATTTAATGTAACTTCAGATCATTCATTTAAAAAAAAATTCACCTTTGACTTGGTTGGGCTCTTGAATACTTGAAAATAAGTTCTTTATCATGAAAAATCCACTCTATTGGTTGACAAGTGGTTAAAATTAAAAATGGAAACAAAACATTTAATTATTTGAAATTTTTTATCTGAATTGCAAAATTCCGACTCAAAGACTGTTGACCAATCTGATTGCTGGCCTCCCTCCTCCATCCCCCACTCCTGTTCCTGGACAAACAGGCCACTCACAAAAGAAAGTGACAAAAGTTAAAATTCAGTGGCCAGTAAGTGCTGGCAAGGGTAGAGAATGATGAGAAACTGGGGAGTGAAGAGAACATATGGGACACAATGGTATATCAGAGGGGGTAGTTATTTTCAGAAGCAAACTTAAAGAGACAGGGCAATGAAAACATTCTTGGTGCAAATCCATATACACCCACCTTCATATAAATATCAGCATTGTCATAGATCAGTGTTTCAGGGTAGCTGATTCTGAGGTACAGACGAGCATACAATAGGTTCATTCTTTACTTAGTACTTATGGAATTGCTACCTGTGGAAGGACAGGATGGAAACAGGATTGGGCAAAGGAGGAAGCTGACTTAAGATGCTCAACAAAGACCTAGGCTGATCTCAGGAGGAACTGTGAAGTCAAGAGTTGTTGCAAGATGGTGTGAGAGTCCAGGTCTTTATACCTCCTACATTAATCAGTCATTGAATGTGGGCTGCCCTGGGCAAGGTGATGCTCTTCCTATAAGAAAATTCCTGAAGCAGGATGAGGTCTGAGGACTGAGTGCCAGCAGTGCTCCCAGCAATCCTCAAGGGACAGCTGAATGGCTTGTCACCGCATCCACTACATTAGAGTCTCACTTTAGCAATGGCCTTCTCCCCCAAAAGAAAAAACATACAGGTCACCACACTCCTCAAAGTATTGCTACTGCAATACATCCAGAAGACAGAGGCAGAAACCAGCAAAAAGCCAGTGATGGAAAAAAACAAATATTTGCACTCATGAGCTGGTAGCTTGGTCCAAAAAGAAAGGAAAAGGAAGAGGAAAAAGGAAAAGAGACACAGCCCACTTTGAATTATGCCTAGTACATAAATCAACAGGGCAGCCTGGACAAGGAGGACAGCCTTGCCTTGAGATATCACAAAACTAAATTCATCCAGAATCCCTATTTTTGCAGCCACCAGAGCTACATTCTCAAATCTATAGCTGGTAAGACTCAATAATTCTAAAAACTAATGACTGGAAGAACAGACCTTTCAACCCCCTGTTTTAGCAGATGCATTGGTGCTGGGAGCAGGGTTCTCAGCTCCCACACTGAGCTCACTGCCCTGTTTATCAGAGGTTTAGGGATATGAGGCAAGGATGCACCTTCCATAGCTAGACCCACATGTTGCCACTGGATGTCACACAGAACTAACTCCTTTCTTTCATTCTGCACCTAAGTGCCTTCTCACCTGATAAGGTATGCGCTATTATTCTCATCTTACACATGAAGAAAGAGTGGCCCAACATATTGTCTAAGATCACCGAGAGAGCACACAGCACAGAATTCACACCCCATTTGGGGACCCCAACTTTGAGTCAGTCCATTATGCATGGCTGCCTCAGCCTGTTGGCATGTCTATTGATTAGGTTGGGTTCACACCCCTGTTGACAACAACGATACTTTTCTGTTGTCTGTGCTTTATTTTATTGCCGTCATTATTGTCTATTACAGGAGGGCATGACTCTTTCCGCTAGTGGTGGATTGTGAGTCTATGGCTCCCTAGCAGGGAAGGACAATGCACAGCAGGACACAGCATCTCACTTCCCTTCTAGAAGGACAAAACAGAACATCTTCTCTTTGAGAGAATGATTTCTCTCATTGTTTGTCTGTCTAGTGTCCTATCTGTGGTAAAAAGAAGGTTGCCTTAAGCCCTGTCTGTTTTGCCTTTTTCAAGCTAAAGGTATCCTATCAAGCCTGAAGAATTGGTCTTCTGACAGAACACTATAGCAAAGATAAAATTCATAATAATAAATTATAAATTCATACTTGTAACCCACAAGAATTCTGTCAACCTAGGTGCCACACACCATATGTGGCCAGACACAACCATCATAAGGTGTGATATAATTCATGTAAAATCAGGAAAACACAATAAAAGCACTGGTTCTTCATCAAGTTACTTACCTAGCCTAAGACTAAGTTTCCCCATCTGCAAAACATCAGTCTTATGCTAGGTCATCTTTAAGATTCCTCCCAGTTCTAGCAGTTAACAATAAGGATCCACAGACTTTTACTTTGTTCTGCTTGCCATTGAAAAAAGTGACAAAATGTAAAACTACCCCCACAGTATCACTCCCCAAAATGACAACAAACTTCCCCACAGTATTTGGTGCCCAGTAATAGCACACAGTTAGAAAATGCTTATGTCAGAAGTTTTTTGTGTGTGTGTGTTTTTTTAATGTTCTTGTTTTACTATGGATGTAATAATAGAATCATTAGCAGACAAAGACCCAAACCAAGCTGCAATACCCACCTACGCTCATTGGAATGCTTAGGCTATAAATTGAAATTAGAATTACAAAAATAACACTCCAGAAATTATTTTTTAAACTAAAAATATATTTTAAAAAATTGAAATGGTATTCTGACTTAGTTTTTTTGCAGGCACCCCCTTCCCCACCAGCCAAGTGAGAGTGTCTCAATCATGGCAACGTCGCCATTACCCTCTCAAGTGAAATTGCATGTGAGAGCTCTATGATTTACATTTGCAGTTTATAAAATAAATTAGGCAGAAAAGAATCTCATAATCTCAAGCCCATTTAGTTTACCAGATTCCACAAAGGTAAATGGATGAAGCATGTGATCCTTGAAGCAACAAACAATGACACTAATGATTCATTAATAAGTCCATTAGAAGAAATTTGATAAATGCATAGATATTCTCTTCCAGACAACTCCAGGCAACGGATCAGCAAAACTCTCCAAGGCAAGCTCCTCCTAAACTCTAAACTCATATTTCACTGTTAATTATGTGGCTTTTGATAAGAGTGCTAAAGGGGAAATTGGGGTTTCTGGCCTGCTTTTTTTCGATGCTATACATGCTGACTTAATTATGAAGTCAGTGCATTACGTTTAGGGCCACACAAAACAGGTATATGTGGACCAGTGCTCTGCTTTTGTCCAGCAGTTATCATCTCTTTTGAGGTGTAATCAAGTTAATGCCTCAATTACTGCACTGGCTTCCCAACTAGCCTCCCTGCTGCCACCTTTGCCCTGTCTCCTTCTCTTCACACAGCAGCCAGAGAAAGGCCTTAAAATGTAAGTTATTTCATGCACATTCTCAGCTCAACTCCACCTGGATTCAGGAACACAGGCCCCAAGATCCTACATGATGGACTCCATCTCAAATTCTGGCCTCATCTTTAATATCTTCTCCCAGTACTCATTTTACTTCAGCTACACAAGCCTCTTGGCTATTCCTGGAAGTTTACACCTCAAAGGAATTGTGATTGTGGTTCTCTCTGCTCTTTCTTTATGCATCCACACAGTGACCTCCCTCTCCTTCTGGAAGTCTTAGCTCAGAGTTTACCTGCATGACCATTATTCTTAATGCCTATCTCTTCCCCTTGGGCACTTTCACACCCCATTATCCTGGTTGACTTTCTTTTGGACCAATAAAATTAAATACTATTTACTTTTGTCTGTCTTTTTCAATACTTGTAAAACTCAGGAAAGCATACATTTTGTTTTGTAATGCTGTATCTCCAGGACCTAAAAAATTTAACAGGGAAGAGTAGACACAGTGTGTGTGTTATTAAGAATTGTAAATAAAAATCTCAAAATACAGTAAACCCTTGCAATACTCAATTTTATAAAAATATAAGTCAGCCTGGTGGGTGGCCTGTGGACCCAAAGGTTGCTGGTTCAATTCCCAGGCAGTGCACATAACCAGGTTGCAAGCCAAATCTCCAGCCAGGTCCGTAGCTGGAGGCAGGTGAAGGCAATTGTATATTGATGTCTCTCTCCCTCTCTGCCTCTCTCCTTTCCCCTCTCTTTAAAAATAACAAATAAAATCTTTAAATACATACACATGTCAGGAAATGGTATGAGTAATGCGCAGTTCCAGAGACACGGAGGGAAGGTTCTGGGAAGTGTGTGCAGGTGCACACATGTTGCTTCCATTCTCTTTTCTTTCCTCATCCTTGTTAGTCAAGCAGTTTGGGACTGTGAGCAAGGGCATTCGTGGGCCAGTGAACACATATGTTATAAAGAAGCCCACCTGGGCCGACCATCCTTCTATGTTCTGCCATATAAAGTCAAGCATTCAATCCATCTTCCTAACCCTGTTTTGCAGGCCTGCTGCTCATGAATTGTTTCATACACTTTTCCAAGTATTTTTGGACTTTGTAGTCCAGTTCCTGGGGTCTAGCATCATAGTCAATTTATGCAAATTCAAATATATGCACTTGACCAAGGAGTAGGGAGAAGAGAAGGGGGGAGTCATAGGAGAGAGAAAGAAAGAGACCCTAAGGGAACACTGCTAAGGTTGGCTTGTTGAGAAATATCAGGTTGGTCCCCAGTGTGTTCAAAGGAAGTGACATATGCAGAACTTTATGAGCCATTCAAAGGATTGCCAAGGGTCATTTAGATTTTATGTGATGCATGTTTCATGCTCCAATTTTAGACCTTAACCCTGGAATTGGAGTTGGCTCCATTATCTGTTTTGTTTCCCAAGGCCACCCTTGCCTTGGATTTGCATTTTGGCTTTTATACAAAACCCACCACCTCATATCAGTGCCCCATGCCCAGTCATTTCATGATCAGAAGACCCAGTCTACTCTGCACACACCAGCTCACCACCAGTCTCAAATGGGTGAGATGCTATGCATGTTACATGAGCAAGAACTAGGATGTGTGGGGAAGCACTGGTGGGGGCAGCAACTAGCCAGGGAACACTTAGTGTACTTACAATAGAAATGCAAAAATAGAAGAATTTATTCAATGAACATCTTGAAAGAGCACCAACTTAGTGCCAAAGCTGTTGAATGAGTAGAACTAACAAATGAATAATAAATAAATGAGCAATCAGTGAATATTGAATAGAGTGTGCTAGACAAGATGAGCTCTACAGCTTTCAAACCAATTCTAGTTCATTCAAGTGAGCTCTAGAAACTCTATCCAACTACAGTTGGATACCTAACAGCATCTACCATCCTTGGAAAAGATACCAAGTCAGTGCCTATGCCCCTCCTCCACTTCAATATCCCAAAAGAATGGCTCATATATTCCTTCATCTATTTATTTATTTATGTATTCTGTTCAGTACAAAATGTAATTCTGACCCATTCAAAACTATTTTGATGAGATGATTTACCCAAGAAATATCAATAGAGCATCAATTTTATGTCAAAAACTTGTGCCAGAACTTCTTTTGTATGCATAAATCCAGGTAGTTTCTTCTACAGAGATCAATAATCTGGTTTTGGGCACCTGGAGAGATGTGAGAGTAAATCCAAATTCCACTGCATAGTTTTGCATTTCTGTACTATATCTATCCCCCTCCTCCAAAGTGGGTAAAACACTCTCTTTAGAACAGAAGTATCATCCAGGGGTCACTAACTAAATACATAAATATTGTTGTCTTATTGTTTTCCCCTTTGTCTTCATGCACATTTGGCTTCTATTTATAAGAACTCAAATTAAAAATTCAAGGTCAAAATGATATCTGACAGAGACATGAAAATTCTTAACTAGTATGAAGATGGTACTTATGAAATACCCAAAGGATATGTTGTATATTTTTAACTTGCTCTTAAGACCTCTAATTCAAATGTGAGGTATTGCATACAGGGTATGAAGATAAATTATGTTATGTTAAAGAAGAAAGGGGCTTTTTTTTTGGCAATAAATAAAAGATGCTTCCCTCTTCTAATGAGTCATGAATGACTCATCTACTCTTAGTAAAATCTGAAGTGGCCAGTGATTTGATTGCTTTCTGCTCTAAACAAATCTAAAAAACAAAGCCTATAAGATAAACAATAAATGATCCTGTAAAGTGAAGTAATTTTGTGGGTTTTTTTCTAAATTACACCACCCTGAAAATGGTTTTTAGTGCAAAATATGAGCTTTCTTTTATATTGGCAATGTTTGAATGTGACCACTGAACCAAATAATTTTGGCTGAGGGCAACTGGGTGGAGGTCAGGGGGTTCTTCTTATCTATTAATAGGGTTCACCATAATATTAATCGAATTCAATCATTTTACAAATGAAAATCACAGAATAACTCATCTTTTTCTATGTATCATCAATAACACATCTTTCTATCTTCATTTCTCTTTCTTTTTCTCTCCATCCTCTAAATATTTTGATAACTTACAAAGCTAAGAAATGTTCAATGTTGAAGAAAAACACCAGAGAACTTTTGAAATTTATTGTACCCCAAAGGCTGACAGCAAGAATATACTTTCTGGTACATAAGAGAGAAAAATGTATTTGGTGTGACTGGCTGTTAATATGTCATCAGGATAAATCATAAGTCTTATTCTTGGGAATTCTAATAAAAGAAGTCACTTGAGACATGAAAAGTACAAAAATAATAACCAATAGGTTCTATCTTTGACTAGAACCTGGGGAAATTTTCGAAGTGTTCATTCATAGAGACACTTAAAAAGACATTGCCCAAATTTATCATTGTCATAAACCCTTGCTGACTAAAAAGTTTCCTTAAAGTAATTTACAATGTCCATCATAAAACACTCCATCAAAAGGAAACACTTAGATTTAATGCAAAACCGTAAACTCCCAAGGACTCAGGGACAATGATCTCAACCAGTCTCTAGAGAAGGTAGGGTGATCTACAACTGGGTCTCACTTTTGTCTGACGTTGCTGCCTTTTGGGTTGTCATACAACTCTGGTCTGTTTCTCCCCCTAACCCTGGGGCTCTAGACAAAAAGTTCTTTGAAATAACACCCTGGTTTTGCATCATCTATCTTAGGACAAGGATGCTGTCATTTAGAGACACTAATTGGATGGTCAGAAGTAATCTGTGATTAGTAAAACAAACACCTTGAAGTGAGTGCACGTTCTAGCCTCATGGTGGAGGGAAGCAACTTCATACTAGATGTTTTTAGATGCCTCAATCACTCTATCAAGGCAACTGGCTTCACTTTGTCTTCAGGCCAGAAAAGCTGATCCCTTGCAAGATAAAATAAGTCTACACACTAAAGAACAGAATCCTCAGCTTTCCATCTTTTCACTGTTTTTCCCTACAAGCTCTTAACACAACAAATCCCAACCCTGGCACAAACTCTGACGATGCCCCTGTGCTCTAGCCCCACAGCTGTCACTGCAACTGGACTCCTCCCTCCAGATGCACTTGCTGAGACCTCTAATTCCTTGCTCTAAAGTGAAACTCAATGTTTTCCTCTAAAACTGGCTATTCTATCAGAACTTCACTATCTCACTTACTTGCACTCAAGACCTTCTTCAACACCCTCATACACTTCTCTCCTAGGTAGCCCAGGGCCCAGAGGTTGGTCCAGCCAGACATCTCACTGTCCTCTTCCTTTTGTTCTCTCCCTGAAATAAGTGTTGCACAATATTGCCAAAGGAATCTGCCCAACACAGAGCTCAGCTAATGTCACTCTGACGTCAGAAACGTTCAATAATTCCTTATCTCCTAATGTGGAGTCTACACTTCTTACCTTTGCTTTTCACAGTAATAACCAGCTATTTAACTTCATTTCCCACTACTTCCTTTAATCTACATGTGGGTCTATGAAGTATCTCAACATTACACTGGTACCATTGCTCCTGTCCCTTTCTTTGCCTGGAAAGATCCATCTCCACTGCTTGCTACCAAGTGAAATCCCACCCTTCCTTCCAGGTAAAGCTAAGGTACCATGTGCTCTTCCAAAGATTCCTTTGTTTTTCCATAAAAACTTGATCATATAATACTGATTGAATGTGCTTCACCATATGAGTTTTATACATATACTGTATTTCCTATGTAGGGCTATGAGCTCACTGAAGGCAGAAATTCACCTTTGCTCTAATTCAAGTTTTTATTACCAAGTTAACATTTTATTATTGAATGGATGGATGGATGGATGAATATAATTCACATTCTACACATGTAAAATTGATGCACAAAGCCATGGAGCACAAAGAGGTTCTATTATGAAACTTTACCCCAGGTAAATAGTAATCCCTTCCTCTTTACATCTATGAGTCTGGGCTAAATACTAAGTTGTAAAGTGGGCAGTTAAAGGAGATGTTGAAAAAGCAGCAGGATGAAAAATAAGACACTGAAATAAGTAATGATATATACATGATAAGATATGATTATTTTCCCTAGAGGTCTGAAGACCTGGCAATTTTGGAGGAGGGCATTTAACAAAAGAAGAGCTGTGCTGTATGGTACATTGTAGGAATAAGCCAAGTGAAGATAGGGGAATGAAAAGAGGAGATTTATAGACAGAGGAAAAAAGCCTACACATATGCTTAGATGTTGTGAGCATGGAATGTTTAGGGAAATGCAATAGCTGGACATTAGTGTTCAAGAAACTTGGTGATGAGAAATAAGACTGAAGATGTGGAGAGAGCTATTTATTAGATATTGGCCATTTTCTAGAAACTACTCCCTTAGACAATTTCTTGCCTTTTGCCTGAGTCTGAGTTGTTCCCCTCAAAGATCAGTTACTTGGGAGGGTGAGGGGATGGGAAAGACCAGAGCCAATAAGTGCTGGCATTAGTAGGAAGTGAGAGCTACCAAACTGAACCAAGGGGAACCATTAGGGCATTACTGAAGTTTGTAATATTATTTACCATAATATTACAACTAGAGGTGGGGTGGAGGGAAAGTGCCAAATAAAGAAATAAATAAAAGAAAAGGTGGTGAAGGAATAGATACGCATCAGTCCATCAGAATCACTAACTGCAATCCAAGCTTTATTTTTATCGTAGTCAATAATGGAACAGCAATGACAATTACACAACAGACACTGTTCAGGTATCAGGAGCAGTGCTCAACACATAAGAGATTTTCTCCTCACAACACTGTATTCAGTAGGTACTATCATCCACACTTTTCAGATGAGGAAACTAAGATGTACAGGGATTAAGAAATTTGCCTAAATTCAAACAAGCAGTTCATATTTGAGCTGGGTTTCAAACTGAAGCGGAGGAGTGCCCCAGGGCCCCATAGCGTTAATTCCCCTCTTCCCCTGCCCATCAGGGCTCTGCTCTTCAGCTTACACAGGCTGGTGTGGCCCATCACAAGAACTGAAAAATCAGGCTCATTGGGAAAAGAGAAATTAAAAAGCTGCCCAGGCCCTGATTATATTCAATCAGGAAAAAGAGCTCAAAGAACCAGCAAGCTATCCACAGCACCAGAGTGCCACCGGAGGCTAACAACCAGGAAGGATAGAGCCATAAATAAGCCCTTGCAATGACTACACTCATTACTCTGCCCTTTAATAATAAAGAGAAATCAGTGAATTACTGCAAGGCCAACAACACACTTCTCCATAACCCTGTAACCCAGGGAGAAACTTCTGGGGTTGCAGCTCCAGGCCCAGCAGTGGTGAGACAGAGTGGGAGAAGCTGAGGGTCAGACATTAAGGCCTCTTGGAAGAAAAGAATTTTGTTATGGTTCCTCAAGGAGTGGAAAATATAGCATAGTGCAAGGGCTTCAAGGCATTGCGCAGAAGGAATAAAGAGCATGGATGGAATGGCAGCAGTCTCTAGATCATGACCACAGAGACTGTAGACAGCTCAACGCCACAGCTGCAGTACACCTTATACACATTCACCAAGAGTGGTGATAGACACCAGGCCAGATGCCCAGGTCTCCCAGCAAGGCAGATTTCATTGTTCCAGCTACTGGGAGAGCTGTCAGCAGGCAGTCTTCAGCTGTCAGCCCTTCAGGAATTGCCTCACCCCAAGTCACACATCAATGTCAAAAGGAGGCAGCAGGATAAAAGGCCAGGCCAAAGCATAGGCTCCTAGGTTCCTGTGTGGCAGTATGGCTTCCTTGTCTATCCTGCTTCCTCCCTCTCCCTTCCACAGATGTTGCTCTAAAGTATTCTCCCTAATAAGCACACTGCATGTCAACTCTGTCTCAGAGATGAATTCCCAGCCAGCACCGCCAGCCTGCCACAGCCTGTGTTTTAACCTTATCCCTAGATTCCTCCAATGTTCCTATCCTAATTTTATATAAGCCTTATACATCCCTCCGTATTAGGCAACCAGATTCAGGGATCTTCTGTGATAAAAGAAAGACTAAAGGGATAACAGAGAATACCAAGAGAGAGGCTAAATGACCTACAATATAAAGGGCTGAGAGGGAAGAGTGGATGAATAAGAATAAATCCTGCAGAGACTGAGAGTGGGAGAAAGTTTTCGAGGGTTGATAGATGAGAGTATTTGGGCAAAAAAGGATTGTATTAGTGATAAAACAGGTTTTAAGAGGAGTCACTAAGATTATGAATTGCATCCCCATTGGCGTTTTTCAGGAGACTCAAGTAAAAATTGGAATCACTTTTTAATTACTCCTGAGTGCTAGACTATATGTTTAATATATGATTCCACACAGAATTTGAGGCCCTGACTTTTATTGGGTGTATTAGTCAGGGTAATTAACACTAGCTGCTTTAACAAACAATTCCAAATCTCAGCGGCTTAATATAATAAAGGCTTATTTCTCACACCATAGTTGATTTGAGAGGGGATAGGTCCTTTTGGCAACTTGTCTCCAAACAGTCCATCTTTGTGATGCTGCCATTGTAAACACTGTCGCTCAGTCTGGGTCCCTATGCCACCCAGATAGCTTCCCATTCTCCTCCACCACCACCACCCCACCCCACCCCCAAGAAATCCTTGGTTTACTTTTCTCTACCTTGCTTTCCACACTGGAAGACTAATCTGTCTGGATTGCAGATCACAGAGACCATTTCACCTCTGGCTTCCTGCTGAGTTTGGCCAGTGGGGAACCAGACAGCAGAAAGAAGGGGAAGGTTAATTTCTCCAGTTTCTTCCCCAGCGAGTCACCTTAAGAAGACTGTCAGTTGACAAAGGTCACAGTTCTTTCCAATAGTTCTCAATACACCCCTCACTGTTTCCAGGCTCTTTAATCAACAGCAGTTGCCCCTTCAGGCCTCAGATTAGTAATAGCCCTATTGCCCTTTGTGACAGGGCAGTTTAATATCCCGTGTAGTTTCCCAAGCCCTCATCTACACCTTTATAAATAGCCCTTTACTTAAACTTCATTCAATAATACTAATTTGAATGTATCTTCTGTCTCCTGCTGCAACCAGGACTGGTACCCCAGGAAAGAGAGCTGGGAGGCAGAGTATTCTGTGTGCCCAGGAACGAGGGACATGACTGGGACTTGGACAAACTGAGCATTTTCTCTATGACCTTCTTCCAAAGGTTCTTGCTTTTATTTTTGTTTTTGGAGAAGTAAATGCTATTTACATGTAGGGATCATTTTCTTAGTCTTTTTTTCTCCATTTTACACTGTAATTATACATGAAGTTTTTATACTGCTTTATTTACTTATTTTCTTTCAGTTCAACATATACATTTTTTTAAATCTCCCCTAAGACTTCCTTTTTAAAAAGATTTTATTTATTATTTTTAGAGAGAGAAGAGATAAAGGCAGAGAGGGCGAGAGTTATCAATGTACGGTTGCCTTCACCTGCCTCCAGTTACAGATCTGGCTGGAGATCTGGCTTGCAACCTGGTTATGCGCCTTGACTGGGAATCAAACCTTTGGGTTCACAGGCCAGCACCTTATCCACTGTGCCATCAGCCAGGGCCTAAGATTTCCTTTTTAATCCATGAATTGTTTAGAACTGTGTTGTTTAGTTTTCACATGTTTGAGATTTTCCCATTATCTTTCTGTTACTGATTTCTAGTTTAATTCCATGTGGTCATAGGGTACCCTCTGTGTGATTTCAATCCTTTTAACTTTGTTGACGTTTGTTTTCCGGTCCACAAAATAGTCTGCTATTGTTGGGTAGAATGTTCTACCTATTGGACCCTGTTCTTTGATGGTACTGAGTTGTTCTATATCCTTGCTGATTTTCTAATTGTTGTATCGATTGCTGAAGAGAGGAATGTGAAAAGGTTAAACTGTAATTGTAGATTTGTCTATTTTTCTCTTCAGTTCTATCAATTTTTATTTTGCATGGTTGCATTTCTGCTGTTAGTTGCAGAGATATTTAGAGTTGCTCTGTCTTCTTGGCAGACTGACCCTTTTATCATGTAAAGTTTCTTTCTGTCCCTGGTAATTTCCTTTGCTCTGAAGTCTCTTTTTTTCTGGTGTTAATATAGCCACTCCTATTTTGCTTTCTTTTGATTATTGATACATAGTTTTTCCATCATTTTCTTTTCATCATTTACTTGCTATATCTGACAGTAAGGCTGTAGAATGGCACCAATCTCTCTAATGGCAATTCCAGCCACACCTCTGGTGAAAGTATGTCTTTGTGGTCTGATAACATGGAACAGGACTTCAGGAAACATAAATTTGGTGCAAAAATATAAAATCCATTTTTAAATTCTTCTTAGAAATAGTCAATTCCTGTTACCCACAACACTTAGATTCTTAAATACCGAATTAAGCAAATACTGAAACTTTGCTCCTAGAGGAGATACAGAGTTAGGTTTCTACAAGCCTCTGATCACAACATTACCAATAACTAATCAATTTATCACCTTGCTTTATTATGATTCTATTTAATGACATCTCATTTAGTATATAGCTGATTCATTAACACTGAATGCATAACCAGCAGCACTGTAACTCATGCCTGAAGGAGGCTAATCTAACACGTATATTCCGGAATAAGGCCTGGGGAAAGAATTCTCTTATATTGCCTTCTCAGGATGGAGGCAGATGAGAGGCTGCTGGAAGAAGGCCTATGCTGGGGTAGGTGCTGCAATACTCATGGTCTTCCCTGGTATTGGGCCAGGGGAAGTCAGCACCTAGAAAATGAAGTGATGTCACACCAGGGTTTCTCCCAAATTAGTCTTTAGGGAGGCATCTCAAATTGGAAGCTTCATGCCAGCTGAAAATCCTGCAATAATATCCAAAATGACTTGTTCACTGGAAGGTGGAGATGGCCCTGGTGTCCATCACTGAGAATGTGCCTGGTTTGCCTTCATACTGCTTTGAGACCCGTTCCCTGGATTCCAAAGACTATGGGAATGAAGGAGAGGATTTCACTAAAAAAGGAAGTTCAAATGGAACCCCAGTAGTCTGCTATAGACAGATTTCCACTATTAGGCAGAGTCCCATTAGCTCTTTAATGTCAGGGTCAGTCTTTAAATTGTGTGGGTATCCTCAAGCAGATATTTGGGAAGAAAGACAAATGTGTGGATTAGATTATCTTCCTCTTTCTTCATCAGACTCCATCCATCCCATCCGCCTCTCACACACTGGATTTTTGTTCACAACTGATGTGGTCCTCTGAGATAAGGCACTGAGGTTTGGGAGGGAGCAGAAGCTTTGTGTTGAGTGCCTCCTGGGAAGGCTCTGGGATTTTTCCTGCATGGGAAACGTTCATGCCAAGCCTTTCCTTATTTCCCTGATATATTACTGCTCTTACCTGGTTAGCTGTCTCTGCTGCCAGCTTTGGGTGATTCTCTTTGCCAGCTGCACAAAGCAGACTTTTTCCAAAGTCTAATGAATAAGTTCACCTGGCTAAGTGGTTGTGTGTTTTGTTTTTATTTTCTTACTAAATCTCTTGGTAGTAAAATGCCATATTTATGGTTTTGAAAATGAAAAAATCCTAATATACCTTAAAAGTCCTTTCATCCACAAGATTTCCCCAGTAAATGGGCTTTATGAATGTCCATTAATTAGATATTCCATTCTGTATTCCACTTGCATTCGTCATTTTATTTTCATTCTATTATCTGACACAGAAAGTGAGTTGTAGTACAGTATTTGTGTTACTTTGAGTGCTAAGTATGCAGAGTTCCTGTACCATTGAGTTGCTATCATTACAGCTCACACATGAAATGGCTAAAAGTTACTAGCTTGAAATTATGACAGAAAGACCTTGAGAATATCAAGTATGTAAATAAATGGCAACATGTGAGCTGTCCAACAACATCAGATGGTGGTTTAAATGTACAGGCTCCACAGTGAGATGGATTTGCTTACATTGGTATGTAGTCCACTCATGTTTTCAGCATCTAACATTTTCTACAAAAATAGCAATTAATTTGTAAACAGCACCAGAATATTTTCTGGCTGCTCTGTGATTTTTGAGGGTATATTCTGTTTTCATGTTTTATGTGATTCTTGTTTTCATTTCTGTTTTGAATGTAGAGCTGTACATAAACTTGCAGTAAAGCTTTGCTTTGCTGGGAAAAAAATTAAAGAGCTAAAGGAGTGTATGACAACTGGTGTGTATAAGAGGATATAATTGAAGGAAAATGCTTAAGAGAGAAAGTCAGGGGTAGTTATCAGGTTGTAAGAATGTTTTTTCCTATGAGGTACAGGATTTTGAATAAGAAAGTACTTCTTACAAAATTGGGAGTATGCAAAGTATTAATAAGTTCAGCTTTGTGTTGTATGCTCCCTTAAAAAGGAAAATACATAATATAATAAAAAAGATTAAAAAGTGTTTATGATGAGTTACACAGATTTCTCACAGGATGACTTGTTCTCTAGCTGTGATCTTATCACTTCAAACAGAGGTAATTTGCATAAATTTTTCATGAAAAAGGATCAACAAAATAATTTTCTAAGAAAAAAGTAAGTATACAGTGAAGCAGTCCAGAGTTGGTATGGAGACTCCCATGGTTACCAGGAATCTAATCTCCTTCTATCTTTATTTTTTAAGATTGTATTTATTATTTTTAGAGAAAGGGGAAGGGAGACAGGCAGAGAGGGAGAGAGACATCAGTGTATGGTTGCCTTTTACCTGCCTCCAGCTACAGACCTGGCTGGAGACCTGGCTTGCAATCTGGTTATGTGCCCTGGCTGGGAATCAAACCAACGGCCTCTGGGTTAGCAGGCTGGTGCCTTATCCACTGTGCCACCAGCCAGGGCCTCTTTCTATCTTAATCCTCCACCAATTGGCAGCTTCCCCTGATGATCTAATGATGGCTACCTAAATTTTTATATCCACAACCCAAGCAATTGGAAGGTCAAAAATGCCTTCTCCTAAAGGAATCATATATACACCATCAGGCAGCCTTCCCGCATGTTCCTGCAATACTTTATATCCAGGACTTCCTCACCTGGACCTATTTAACTGCAAGAGAGGCTGAGAAATGTAGACTTTCAGCTGGGCATGTTGCTGCTCTGAGATAATTCTGGGCTCGGTTATTAAAGTAGGAGGGATAAATGAATATTTGAAAGTAGATGCAAATCTACAAGTTTCTGCTAGGAGAGAGGAAAACTGAGACAAGAGCTCCATGACCTGACTGGGCCCACCGGAGGGGCGAATGTTCATGAAAGAGCCACACCAATACAGGTGAAATCACTGTTGGGGTATGTTAGGTGAGTGTGGCAAGAGGATTCAGCAACTCAGGTGAGCTCTACCCGCGGAGCTGAGGAGTTGACGATGGGCTGGGGAAGAAAGAAGAAAGTACTTCCCATTAGCTGAGGGATGTATCAATGGGGCCAGACATGGAGTCAGGGGCCAACCCTAAATTAAGGTCCTCCAGATGAAAAAGACACTGACCTCTTAGCTCCTTCTAGTAGCCTTGGGGAGCAATTGCCAGAGTGGGGAAGGGAATTCCATGGCTGGATATCCATGGAAACTCTCTGGCTACCCATGGGACGTGAGAAGGAGCCTTGTAGGCAGAGGTTTTGCAAAAATGCATGTAGTGGGTGGTCATGCTAGCAGGGGAACAATAGTGAAAATAAAGGAAAGTAGTTGCTTCCAGAAAGAGTTAGCCAGCCCTGAAACACTCAGGGTGCCAACCAAGAGCTTTCTCTTGGGATAACTACACTGTGGGATGCTTCCTTCAGGCAAGAGAAACAATCATTTCCTGATCTGTAGTTCTACCTACCTAGTCCTGGATGGGCAGGCACACTTCTGAGGAAATTGGGCATCATTTAGAGATGTGGGCACCCTGTGGTCCATAGCATCATATAATAATGAGTCTGAGGGGGAGGGGGCCTTAGGAAAGAAACTGGCCAGGGTCTACTGGCAGCCTGTGATTTTTATGTCATCTTGCATTTTCCTGGCTTCCTGCTGGGTTTCTGATGTGGAACAGAAGGCTCACCCAGGGGAGCACACAGACTGGCAGGACCTGCGAGGGGCTCACTGTGACCAAGGCATCTGCAGCAGGTGGGAGGTGGGAGGATGGTGAGGACTGAAATGGCGGCAGGGGTGGGGTGGGGGGGGTGGGTTGCTTACTGTTTTACCTGCAGCAACTGCCTGGCCCAAAGAAGGCCCTTGATACACTTAATATTTATTGAATTGCTAGATTAATACATTGACTTCTCTATCATCAGACTAGAGAAGTAGTAGGCAGGGGAAAGGAAAGGAAATAATGAGGCACCTCCGATGAGCTGCATGAGAATAAGCCAGGAAGCAAGGTAAAAAATTTAGAACAGGTTTTGTGCAAATTCTGCCTGCCTCTGGGGTATCCCCATCCTGATAAAGAGCTGTTCCTACAACAGCTTCCTCTTCTGGTTCACACCCACCTTTGCCTATGTGGGCATCATTATCACTGCCATCACTATCTCGCTGCCAAGTTCTCTCTGGCTTCTCTGCTTCCTTGAAGTTCCCACTCACAATGCTCTGTCCAAGAAGCCTACCTACTCTGCCTTTACCCCAGCTTCTTAGGTCCTTTCCCCAGCTCAGTCCCTCAAGTCCAGGAAATGCATTTGCTGTGATAGGGGCCTTTTGGTTCACATTCCAGCAGCAATGTCCCACCTTGGGCTCTGGAGTTAGGCACACTTATTAGGGTTGGATTCCAGTTCATATGCCTACAAAATTGGAGGTAATCATAGTGCTGGTTTATCTGGTTGTGACCATTTAACAAGAGGGTCCATGAAGAACACTTAGCACCATGCCTAGTTCCTAGCGGTCACTCAGTAAATTAAGCACAGTTATTCCACATGATCTTGTTTCCTGTTCCTCCCTCCCCCACATTTCTTCTTAACTTCAGAACTGGTGGCTCTTTTAGCACATCCACAACACTTAAGTTAGGCTATAAAATAAGTAAACTCATTTTATACAAATAACCTTGTGAGAAAAGTTTCATTATTATTATTCCCATTTTGCTCCTGAAGAAAAGGAGGCACAGAAAGGTGAGGTAACTTGACCAGGGTATAAAGCTTAAGGGTGGCAAGACAGAATTTAAACCCAGGCAGTTTCCATAGAGCCCACAAAATTAAACCCTATACCCAGACCAAAAGAAACAATCATCCTTGATTACTAAGGAGAGCACTGTGTTTTGTCAATTCTCCTCTGAAGAACCTGGAAGGGTAAGCCTCTCCCCTGCTCCTCCTCACCTGAGAAACCTAAAGCTCCACAGTTGTCCTCCCAAGATAAGCTTGAAAGTCGGTATCCAAGTCTCCATGTCCATGGGACAATAGCAAAGATAGATCCCATGCTGAGAGTTGAAAAGGAAATTAAGAGGAAAGGAAGATGAAGACAGGATGCTCAGGTACCACCCAGAGTAAATCTAAGCATCCTGAAAGGCAACAAGCAGAGAAAAGGAAAAAGATGTTTGCACTTTCCATTCATTCATTCATTCAATATTTGTTGTATTAATATTTACTACAAACAAGCAAGTGCTCCTTCTCACTGAGCTTGCCTTCTGGTGCAGGAAGGTAGCCAATATTCAAATCAGAAAACAGAAAACCTGCATATTAGTGGGTATTAAGGTACCTTGCAGAGATGTGATAGGCCAGGGAGTCTCTACCTCAACTGCACATTAGAATCACCCAAATGGGTTTTGAAAAATCTAAATGCTCAAACTTATTACCATATCAATTGATTACCATATCAATTAAATCAGAATTCTTGGTAGGTAGGGCCTAGACATTAATATTTTTTAATTCCAAATAATTCCAATGTATAGCCAGGGCTGCCAACCTCCTTGATAAAGAGAAAAAGAGTGGCTGACTTGGGCAGGCTGGTTGTGAAAGTCACCTCTAAGACAGCAGCTCTTAGTAAAGACCTGGATGTCCAGGGGGAGAAAGACACAAAGATCCAAAGGAAGACCACTCCTGGCAAAGGACCCTAAGCCTTAATACCCAAACATCCTGTGTGTTTATAATTAGCAGCCACTAAACTTATTTTCTCCAGGTTAATAAACAGTGGTATCTGCCAGGGTTCTAAGTTGTAGGCAACAGACCAGATTTCGTTATGTTAAGCACAGAAGTAATTTAGAGAAGGCAACTGGGGTTCATAGAATGGGTAAGAAAATGGAAGACCCAATGTGGAAAATTGGCATGAACCAAGCCAGTCTCAGAGAACCAAGAGTCAGCATCTTCTGGCCAACCAGTTGAACAAGGATGCTACTACCAGCATGCTACAGATCCTACTGTAGCTGCCCTCAATAAATTCTAACTATCCCTTTATCTGGTCCCACTCAAAGCTGACTGACCAAGTATAGGGCATATGGCCACTCTCCCGTTCCAGAGAATCTACCTGCTGTAGCTTCCATAGTAGGTGTCAGGGTACTAGTCACCACCAATATCAAACAATCCAGAGAAGGAGTTGGGTAGAGGACAGCCAGGGAATGAGATCCAGCTACCACAGACAACATCAGCATGCCCTTCCCAGCTTGTGGTGCACAGGGTGTGATTATGTTAGAATTATTAGCTCCATGAAAACAAATGTATTGCCTTTTGTTTCTTTGCTTTACAATCTTCTTGCCCCACACCCACTGGATAATATTTCTCTTTTCAAACTGCACATTCCAAGTAGAGATTTCTTGAATGAATAATTTGTTTTCATCTCACATCTTGCAAATGTGTTCAGAGAAAAATTTAAAAAGAAAGTCTGCATTGCTTTGTGATTATTTCCTTCTCCTTTCGCCATTTACTCTCCAGGTTTAAGCCAACTATGGCCCAATGTCCTTTCCCTAAGCATCGGCAAATCAGCCTTTGCTCAGGCTGGAGAGAAGGTCACGGGATGGAAAGACACTCTGCTATGGGCCTCGCCCTCCCAATTTTCTTTCCAACTCCAAGATCCAATTGTTCCACTCAACAATTTATCCTCTTTGTGTACCATGCCTGAATAACTTGCCTTTTGAATAATTCTGATTAAAGAATGAAAAAATGCATTCTAAAATTTGAAAATTCATAATATATTCTAAAAAAGAATCTTGTGCAGTTTAAGTTCCATTTAAAAATATACTCTGACTTACAAGTTATGAGGCCAGTTTTGACAGACAGCTTCTATTGCCTTTGGCATTTCAGTAATGACCTCAGAACTGCCATTGACCTGCTGGCACACTTGGTAAAGTGACAGTCTGCTCCATTTCTTCCCCTATTATAATGTGGTGGGAGCAAGTATGAGGGAAAGGAGGGAGGGAATGAAAGTGGAAAGGCAGGGACAGGAAGGAATGAGGGGGAGGAAGAAAAGTAGAGTGTTGTGTAAGAATTGCCCCCAAAGATGTCCATATCCAAATTTATGGATATGTAATGTTACATGGCAAAGTAGAATCAAGAGTATAAAGGGAATTAAGATTGTTAACCAGCTGACTTTAAAATAAGGAGATTATCCTATATTATCTAGGTAGGCTCAGTGTAATCACAAGGATCCTTAAAAGTGGAAGAGGGAGGCAAGAGAGAGTCAGAGGAGATATGACTTTTGAAGCAAAGTTTGAGAAATGTAGTGTTGCTGGCTTTAAAAATGGAGAAAGGAGCTACCACTTAAGGAATGGAGGTCGCTTCTGTAAGGTAGAAAAGGCAAGGAAATGGATTCTTTCCCCTACAGCCTCCGTAAGGAATGCAGCACTGCTAACCCCTTTATTTAGCCCAGTGAGACCCATTTCTAGTTTTGGATCTACGTAACTCCAGGGTAATAAATCTGTTTGGTGTCAAGCCATCAAGTTTGTGCTTATTTGTGACAGCAGCAATAGGAAAGTAATACACACGGCAAAAAGAAGGAAGGAAACATTTCTTGGTAACACCTATGGCCCAGGTACCTGACTGGAGGAATTAACATGAATTCTCATGCTTTATTGCATTTGTGATACATTCTGTACATTGGAAACAGACTCCCAAGCTACTGAGCTCACTTGGACTGCAAGGAAGGTATGCTCACCTGAACAGAAATTTAAATCCGAAGATTAGGTTAGATATTGAGATGGTAAAGGGGGTTCATGGACAGAAAATAAAAAGCCTTATTTGTGAGGCAGGAAATGAGATGGAGTATCACTGAGTAAAGTGATATGGAAAACTTCCCCTTCATGTAACCCATGTGGTACATGAGAACTTACCATGAACTAGGCACTGGGAGGAAGGGGAGAGATGGTGTCAAAGGAGACATGGGTACTCTCTGCATAGAAAATCAAACTTCAAGAGATGCTAAACTCCAAGGAGGCCACAGCCACTAGGATGCCTATAACCAAAATAATAGGCAACAAAAAGTGTTGGCAAGAATGTGGGGAAACTGGAAATGGTATAGCCACTTCAGAAAACAGGCTATCATTTCTTCAGAAAAGTAAACAGAAAGTTACCATATAATCCAGCAATTCCACTCCCAGATATACATACCCAAAAGAAATGAGAATATATGTATACACACACACAAAAATTTTATGCATATTCATAGTGGCATTATTCATGATAACCAAAAGGTAGGAAAAAAACAAATATACATCAATCAATGAATGGTATAGCTATAAAATAAATTCATATTCTGCCATAAAAAATAAATGAAGTACTGATAAATGCTGCAACATGGACAAATCTTGAGAACCAAGGAAATTTTCCTTATGCTAAGTGAAAAAAGTCAACATGAAAGGCCACATATTATATGATTCCATTTATACAAAATGTCCAAATAAGCAAATCTATAGACATAGAAAGTAGATTAGTTCCCTAGTGCTGAGGGGAGGGATGAGAGTATCAGTGGGGATAGGTAAGGGGTTCCTTTTAAGTCTGATCAAAATGATCTAAGGTTAATTGTGGGAATGGGGGAACAACTCTGAATATACAAAAAGAAATACTGAAATGCATACTTTAAATGATTAAATTGCATGGCATATGAATTATACTTCAGTAAAGCTGTTGTAAAAAAAATAAATCAAGGAGGACCAGCACAAAATGCCTAACCCAGGATCAAGGCTGAACAAAGGCAAACACAAGCCGATAGGGATACTACTAAGTTTTGTCTGGGACAACTCTTGCTACCAAAGGTTGCTGACAAAGATTCTTATCAAGGCTGACAACCAAGCCCCACCAGGCAGACTTCCTTCTTTCTTTTTTTTTTTTTAAATTTTATTGTTGTTGTTCCTTCTTTCTTAATATGAAGCATCTGGCAAGGCTGAAGTCAATGGTACCAAGATGTTCAGCTGCATGATGTCCTTTGGAGCCCAAGGTATCCGTCACTTCTGAGGTCAGAGGAGGTCTGTTCCTATAATGGCTCCAAATTGTCCGCAACAAGCTTCTTAATCTCTGTCATTCAGGAACTGGGACTGTGAAGTCCTCATGGAAATGGGTTGTGCTTAAAGTTCTAACAGAAAAGGGCATTCTAGCGGCCCCCTTTCTGGCTACTTTTGAAAGTTTCAATGCTTTTGGACCACAAAAGAAGAAGAGGAGGAATGAAAAAGGAGGGGGAGAAAAAAGGGGGCACTTGTGATCACATGCATCTAAGGGGTTGTTTTATTCCAGTCTCAGGCTACACAGAACTGGAAGACCCTGGAGGCAGGCCCTGTACCCACAAGGCTCATTGTTCTGCCCCAGCTGGCATGTAGTATGCTATCATAAATACTGGTCAATTAAAGCATTTGGGTAGAATGGCAGATCATGTAAAACTCTAGTCCTTTCTATATTTCATTCCCTCTAGTCTCTGTATAGACATTTATTTTTCAATCATATGAATTATGCCACTGGCTGGTGGCACAGTGGATAAGATGCTGGCCTGTGAACCCAAAGGTCACTGGTTCAATTCCCAGCCAGGGCACATAACCAGGTTGCTAGCCAGGTCTCCAGCCAGGTCTGTAGCTGGAGGCAGGTGGAAGGCAACCATACATTGATGTCTCTCTCCCTCTGTGCCTCTCCCCCTTCCCCTCTCTCTAAAAATAATGAATGAAATCTTAAAAAAAAATCATATGAATTATGGTATCACCCCCTGACACATACACATACACACACATACCAAGGCAAAAGAAACAGCAGACAGTGGAATTTAAGATTAAATGTGTTATTTTTACTTTGGCATCCTTACTGAGCCCAGAGGGAGAGCAGGAAGGCCAATGCAAGATCTCAGCTCTCTTTGCATCTGAGCTTTTGGAAAGAAAAGGTATCATAAATGAGGGGGTGCATGTATGCTGATACCTTAGTGGTTTATTAGGATTGTCCTTTTTAGTGGTTTTAAAATAAGTCTGTAGTCCTTCCTCCAAAAAGAGGGGCCTAATTCCCCTTCTTTGAATGTG
Organism: Noctilio leporinus; assembly: GCA_004026585.1. Taxonomy (NCBI): domain Eukaryota; kingdom Metazoa; phylum Chordata; class Mammalia; order Chiroptera; family Noctilionidae; genus Noctilio; species Noctilio leporinus. The sequence goes on from PVIW01009263.1 coordinate 47,953, forward strand.
TGTTAGACTCGTTTCTAGACAATGTGGAAGAGATAGTGTGTGGCCTCAGAGGACAAGTTGTGGTTGGTTAAGTAACATCCACATTCTAATCCCTAGAACCCATGAATGTTTAACTGACTAAAGGGGCTTTACATACGTGATTAAGGATCAGGAGATAAGGAGATTATTCTGGATTTTCCAAGGGGCCCTTCTAAGAAAGAGGGCAACAGAGAGGACTTGACCACTGCAGAACTCCTGAACCAAGAAATAAGGGCAGCTCCCAGATGCTGGCAAAATCAAGGAACTAGTTTTCCCTGGAGCCTTTGGAGGAAGCATGGCCCTGTGGACCCCTGGGTTTTTGGCTCAGTGAAGTAGCCTTCGGACTTCTGATCTACAGAACTATAAGAGAATAAATCTGTGTTGTTTTAAGCCACCAAGTTTTTGGTCTTTTGCTACAGTAGCCACAGGAAACACATAGGTCACAGAAGACACTGCTGCTACCACGTTGCTCTCTTGGATCATGCAAAAGCCAGCTGCCATGTTGTGAAGATACTTGAGAAGCAGCAGAGAGTGTTTTCCTGCCAGCTACCACTGCAGGCTACTGAGGCCCTTCCCATTAGGAAACTGGTGTTCAGCATAGAGCAGGTACCTCAGCTTCGCCCCACCTGAGGGCACAGGAAGCGGGGATCTGGCATGTAATATACATCATTTCCCATCAGTCACTAGGTTGGGGAGGACTGTCCCTGGCATGAGGGCAGGGAAGGATGCTAATTTCTCAAAACTACCCATCTGATGGAGGGTTTTGGTGAACAGGGAAGTCAGGGGAAGAAACGCAGGTTCTGCCAGTTGGAAATCAGAAAGGCAACCACTAGGGTGGTAAGGACAGGGGATGTGAGCATGGTCTGACAACTTCTGCTACATGAAGCAATTAAGAGTGGGGGACACCGTAAATGGGGAATGCCCAAATCAAGGCCTACAGAAGGATGAGCAGATGTGGACATACCGTGCCATTAGTGCATTCCAGCTGTGTGCCAACAGTTACTATGCACAGTTACTAATTCTTCAAGAGCATGGGTGGTGGGGAGGGGTGGAAAGGGGAGAGGGAACACCACTCCCAATTTGAGAAAAAAAACATTGAGGCTGGGAAGAGTTTAAGAGGCTTGCTCAAGGACACCCTGGGCTGGCAAGCACAAATGGGAGAGCAGCTCATTTCCAGGCTCCCTGTCCTGTTGCCCCTGCAGCTGCAAGGGAACTGTCTTTAAAGCAGTAACAGCCCCTGTCTGTCTCCAACATGTCAGTGCCATGCTACTTTTACTCCTAAGCATCACTCACCACTCTACCTGCCCCTGGCTCTATATATGTGTACACACAGGTGCACGCACACGGGCATAAGCACACTTAGTCTATTATGCCACTGACATCACGAAGCAGCCCTTCTATGTAGCAGGCCACACACGGCACTTGTCTTTAGGAGTTTAACCAGCTTAGACAAAAGCAAATATTTGAAGTTTACCAAACATAAACCAAGTAAAACTGAAGTCAATCAAAAATGACTAAACACCACTTTAGTCCAAATACATGTTTCTAAAAGGTCACAGCTGGTGTAATTATCCACGCTAGACTTAGCATGCATTCAGCTGTGTGCTTAAGACTGCCAAGCACTGGAATACATTCAGAATCCTTAAATAAGAGTCACCTTGTTTTCAGAAAATGCTTGTTTAAGTCAGGCTTGGGTGTTGGGGGCAGTTATTGGAGGGAACCTATTAGAGTTTAATGACCCTTTGAGAAAATGTATAGAGAAACTTCTTTGGAAAAGGAATCAGAATGAATACACGTCAGAACCTATTTCTCATAATATGTGGGTTGAGTCCTTTTTCTTCAAAGAAAATAAATTCTGACAAATATAACAACAACAGCAGCAAAAGAACACAATGACAAAATGAGTAGCCCAGAAAGTCAGTCAGCTGGAGGAAAAAACAAATAACCAAATGCAGGCCCAGCCAGTGGCCTCAGAAAACTAACCTGTGAGGAATGAGGGAGCAAAATTCACCAGTTTCCCTCCAGCCTCTGGATTTCAATAGGCAGAGTCCCAACCCAAACTTTCCATCCCAGTGAGCATACAAATTGTGCTAGAGTGGTTGTTAAACTGCGTCCTGTGGCACCCTAGGGTGCTGTGCCACAGCCTTGAGAACTGCCATGGAAAATGATGGGTGGAAGGTTTGCAGCTCCCCACCTCACTTGTGCTTCAACAGCTCCTTTCTTACCTGCTTTACAGCTTGGATTTCCACCTATGACTTTGTGTCTATTGCTAATAAATAGATATCTAATTTGAAAACCTCAGGTTTATATAATGTCTGAGGCTCACAGCTGCCCTCATGCTCAGGGAGGAATTTATACCCTAAATGTCTTCCTCGAAAAGCAGAGGCTGGGATCAAGAGAACCAGGTCTAGATATATAGAAGCACAACAGGCTAGTATTTGGACTACAGAGTACAGAGCTTAGAAAAATTTGCAAAAGAGCAGGGGATTTTCCAGAGAACTAGGGGGAAACAGAAGTATAAGCAACTAGAAGGGCAGGGATTTCTGTCTTGTTTACTCATTGAACTCCCAGGACCTAAGAGAGAACCTGGCTTAATAAATGTTTATTAATAAATGAGTGAATAAATAAACAAATAAGGCACCCAACGGGAGAGGCCAATCAACAGACCATATGCAAGGATGAGCCAATGGGGTCAGCAGTCTGGGACTGGGATGGTTAACTGGAGCCAGCCAGCGGTGAGGAAGGGATGGGAGTGATTGAAGCTTAGAGATACCATCCAAGATGCTGAAGCAGAGACTTGGCGAGGACTGCCACCTTCCTTAGGACACCAAGAATGTCTTTCTGGGTAAGAAGGGAGCTGTTGAAGGTGCTGACCTTTGAAGAAAATACTGCCCATTTTCTCCATGGCCTGAGGAATATGTGACCAAATATGCAGGAAATGGTGAGGCAGTTCCACAATTAAAAGACCCTGAAACTTTCCTCCTAGAATTCAACCATCCCCAGGAGAGTCAATACAAGCATTAGTGGAAATGGGGACAGAGTACAAACAGGACTTTGACTGAGCCTGTAATGTTTTACATGATCATAGCAATAGACACAGAAAAAGTATCTGATGAAATCCAGCACCCATTTTTGATAGAAACTCTTGGCAAAGTTGGAATAAAGAAAACATTCCTTAATGAAATAAAGACCATGTATGACAAACCCACAGCCAACATCATATTGAATAGGCAAAAGTCAAAGTCATTTCTCTTATAATCATGAACAAAACAGGGATGTCCACCTTTACCACTCATAGTCAACATAATACTGGAAGTCCTAGCCATAGCAACCAGACAAGAAGAAGAAAGAAAAGTCACCTCAGTTAGAAAGGAAGAAGTAAAACTCATTATTTGCAGATGACATGATATGGTACATAAAGAACCCTCAAGATTCCATCAACAAACCTACTAGAACTGATAAATGAATTCAGTAACATAGCAGGATACAAAATAAATATCCAGAAGTCAGTTGTATTTATATGTACCAATAATAAAGTATCAGAAAGGGAGACTAAGAAAACCATCCCATGTACAATTGCATTAAAAAAAATTCCTAGAAATAAGTTTAACCAAAATACACTTATAAAATTATGACACTAAAGAAAAAAACTGAAGATACAAATAAGTAGGGGCATATACTATATTCATAAGTAGGAAGAATTAACATCATTAAAATGTCCATACTACCCAAAACAATCTATAGATTTAATGCTGTACCAATCAAGATATCAATGGTGTATTTCACAGAGCTAAAACAATATTCCAAAATTTTATATGAAACCACATGAGACCTTGAATAGCCACAGCAATCCTGAAAGAGAAGAACAAAGTTGAAGGAATTAAGCTACCCAATATCAAACAATATTATAAGGTCATAGTAATCAAAATGGCACTGGCATAAAAACAGACATATACAGACACATATATAAATAGAACACAAAAGACAGCCCAGAAATAAACCCATGCTGAAATGGTCAATTAATATTTGCCAAAAGAGGCAAGAACATACAAGGGGGTAAATATAATTTATTTAATAAATGGTGTTGGGAAAATTGGACAGATACATGCAAAAAAATGAAAGTAGACCACCTTCTTACACCATACACAGGAATAAACTCAAAATGGAAGACTTAAGTTGTAGATTTAAAACCATAAAAATCCTAGAGAAAAAAAAAAAAAAAACCCACAGGCAGTAAAATCTTAAGCATTTCCCATAGCAGTATTTTTTCTTATATATCTCAAGAAAGAGGGACAAAAATTAATGAATAAATAAAAGGACTACATCAAACTAAAAAGTTTTTGCATAGTGAAGTAAACCATGAACAAAATAAAAAGACAACCCTGTGAATGGGAAAACATATTAATCAGTAATATATCTGATAAGGGGTTAATATACAATTCTCCACCGAAAATATAAAAAATCCAATTAAGAATGGGTGATGGACCTGAATAGACACTTCTCCAAAGAGGACATACAGATGGCCAAAAGACATATAAAAAGAGGTTTGATGTCACTAATCATCAGAGAAATGTAAATTAAAACTACAATGAGACATGACCTCACACTTGCCAGAATAACTACTATCAATAAATGAACAGACAAATGCTGGTAAGAATGTAGAAAAAAGGGAACCCACTGTTGGTGGGAATGCAGACTGGTGTAGCCACTATAAAAAGCAGTATGCAGTTACCTCAAAACATAAAAAATGAAACTGCCTTATGAGATATATTCCTCTTCTGGAAATATACCCTAAAAGAAACCTGAAACACTAATTCAAAAGAACCTAAGCACTCCTATGTTCATTGCAGTGTTATTTACAATAGCCAAGATATGGAAGCAGCCCAAGTTTCTAGCAGTAGATGATGAATGGATAAAAAAGCTGTGGTATATTTATTTACACAATGAAATATTACTCAGCCATTAAAAAGAAGGCAATCTCACCATTTGCAAGTGCATGGATGGACCTGGAGAGTTTTATGCTAAGTGAAATAAGCCAATCACCACCAAAAACTTACTTGACCTAATAAGCAAATTTAGCAAAATAGCTGGGTATAAAGTCAATATCCAGAAATCAAAAGCATTTTTGTATACCAATAATGAAACAACAGAAACAGAAGCGAAAAAACAAATCCCATTTACCATAGCAACAAGAAAAATAAAGTACCTAGGAATCAACTTAACTAAGGAGGTAAAAGACCTGTACTCAGAAAACTACAGAACAATGAAGAAAGAAATCAAGGAAGACACAAATAAATGGAAGCATATACCATGTTCGTGGATGGGAAGAATTAACATCATTAAAATGTCCATA
>PVIW01009264.1:0-53319 GCA_004026585.1 Noctilio leporinus
TACATGGGGAGTACTGTAGAGCATGGGGAGTACTGGGGGACATGGGGAGTACTGTGGACATGGGGAGTACTATGGGATGTGAGGGGTACTGTGGACATGGGGAGTACTAGGGGATGTGAGGAGGATTGGAGGACATGGGAGTCTTGGGGAGTAAGTACTGGGGAAAACAGCCCTGGCTGGCAGGACCAGGGCAGCAGTGGAAACTGCCTCTATTCCGAGGTTGAATTCTAGCCCTTCTGGTTCTCAAGCTGACACTAGATTCCTAGACTGCAAAAATTCCCCTGCCTCCTCCTTCTTGCCTGGGGAGGACAACAAGGAGTGGGCCCTCAGAGGAACCTAGAGTGGAATTTACTCTGCAGGGGAGGCGCAGCCTCTGGGATCAAGCCCCCTGCAGCCTCTCCCATGATTTAAGGGGCTCCTGACCCCATCTTCATGGCCCCTTCCAAACACATAGTCAGTGAACCAAGGGCTTCTTAGGGGGACTTGGGCCAATGCCCAGGTTGGACACTTATCTTTCAGTCATCCACTTAACTAATATTTATTGAGCCCCACTATATGCCCAACAGTGGGAAAACTACTTCACTTGCAGTGTCTCCTTTCTCTCTGGCCGTCTCTAAGAGTAGAGACCAACTTACTAGTATCAGGGGACGTGTAGGCCAGAGAGGGCGGAGGACCAGTGCGTTGCAGAGCTGGGCCAGTGCTCCTCAGTCCGACTCTGCACCCACGTCCTGGCCCCTCTGAACTAATAGAAAGAACAGTCATGGGAGTGGGTGGTGTCCAGACCCAGCGCACAGTGGCTGGCAAGGAGGAAAGAGAGGTTTCAAGTGCCTGGCTACTCTGTGTGTCCACCTCAGCTTAACAGCTTCCAGAAGGCAGGAACTGAGGATGGGGAACATTTTTGTGCCCACCACTAAGGCTCATAGTCAAGGGAGAAGGAGGGTGGAGGAGGATAAGCCACTTCACCTGGGAAGTGGAATGGGTGGGAAGAGAGCAGGCAAAAGGATGGCAGACTGGAGAATGAAGGGGGAAGCATCTGAAGGGGTGAATGTCTAACAGAAACTGCTCCTGACCCTTCCTTTGGAAAAGGAGGCACCCTGAGCTCCTCTTGGGAAGGCACCCTGCCCCGAAGCAGGCCTGCGTAGGCCTCCACCGATTAGAGGGACCATTTCTTCAACCCCCCACCTCCTGAGGAGACTCCGCAGGTTATACATTCCTGCTGTTGTCTATTAGAATCGGGTAAAGTCTTCAGAGGGTCTAACCTGAGTCCTTCTTATCTCAAATGAGTAGTGTGAAACCTGCTTAATTAGAGGGAAAGGCCGAGGGCAGTACCTTGAACCAAGATCTTTGTTTTAAATGAGATAGAACCAGGCTCTGAAACTATGGGCTCCTTCAACAAGAGGGGACTCCAGGGGTCATCTGGTCCTTCCCTCCGCATTCCAGGCAGAAGAGTCCTTGTCACTATTCAAATTGTAGCTGATTCTGGATCAAGAAAAAAGATGATTCCACACTTTTGCCTGTTGGGCTGCCACTCCCAACCTCTGTGAGGACCACTGCACTTTGCAGTGAACATGGAGACTGCCAGCTGTCCCTACGCTGCATCCTGACTGAACCAACCACCTGCTTCCAAGACCGTAGGGCGTCATTTACTGCAAGAGATCTCAGTGCCCACGCTGTCATTACCCTGGAATCACAGGCATTGGAATGCAACTTCTGCTTGGTAATCACCCCAGTGCAGTCAACATGGTATCTCTGTATCTCGTCTCTGTGAGCTAATCAGCCTGACACTAACCAACCTGTTAGGCTTCTTGCAAGATAAAGGCTGGGGCACAGTAGTCACAAACTAACTGCTGCTCAAATGCTCTGGCTCAGCAGTCCCTTAAGACTCAGCTCAAATGTAACACCCTCTGACAAGCCTTCCCTGCCTAAGTCCCCTCTCCCACACTCAGGTTAGGTGGCCCTCAGGGCTTCTGGAGTGTTCAGAGTGGACCTCTGTTGGGGCACTTAACTGTGTACCGTGATGATTGTCTATCAATGTGTCTCCTTTCCATTAGACTCCAGGCTCCATGAGGGCAAAGGTGCCTTACTCATTTCTGTATTTCTAGCAGCTGGCATGGTGCTTGGGATAACAGTTTCCAATAATTATCATAGCAAGAATGAATCAACAGTTGAGTGCATATACAAATGGATGAATGTGAACTGTAGTTAATGCGGAAGGGTTTGGCATTATTCACCATAGAATTACAAAGGCAAGTAGGCCAATACAGTGGTTACCTTTAAGAAGGAGCAACATGCCACCTGCCTAGTCTGGGCTAGTCTTCAGTTTTGCCAGGCCTGGGGACGCTGCTGTGGGTCTCTTACTTCCTTGGAAGCCATAGATACTAAGCAAAGAAGTGAAGAGTAAGGTCAATGACTCTCCCTCTAGGAACTCATCCTCTCTTCCCTCATCTGTTTCTGAAGCTGCCTGTGGCAGAAGATATGTTGAAGTGTATAAAAACTTTTGAGTTCTGGCTGGTGTGGTTCAGTGGATTGACTGCCAACCTGTGAACCACTGGGTCACCAGTTTGATTCCTAGTCAGGGCACCTGCCTGGGTTGTGGGCCAGGTCCCCAGTTGGGGGCATGTGAGAGGCAACCACACATTAATGTTTCTCTTCCTCTCTCCCTTCCCCTCTCTCTAAAAATAAATACATAGAATCTTTAAAATAAAAGTTATAAATCCCCAAACCTTTGACATAGGAAATCTTGGGTAGAGTCAATACCCACTATGGAATATATGCTTCTGAAATCCCAGAGATTATTTGAGGCTATGATTTCTTTCTTTATTTATTTTTAGAGAGAGGAGAAAGGAGGGAGAAAGAGAGGGAGAGGAACATTGATGTGAGGGAGAAACATTGATGGGTTGCCTCTAATACATGTCCTGACTGGAGACTGAACCCACAATCCAGACATGTACCCTGACTGGGGACAAAGACAGCCAACTTTCACATTGTGAGATGATACCCAACCAACTGAGTCACACTAGTCAGGGCAGCCTGTGACTTCTTGAGGGGCTAGTATCATTATCTTTATATAAAATAAAGAAGAGGAAACTGAATATCAGAGAAGTTCAGTAAGGTACCCAAAGTTACCCAGATTGTATGAAGCACTAATAGGTTTCAAACCTAGTTTTCTAACTCTAAAGCCCATGTTTTTTTTCTTTCAAAGCCTGAAGTCCACGTCTCCTGGACCTCTGACTTTGCTCCATCACTAGCCCTTGCCTCCGCTGGTCCTCTTGTAACATTTGGTCAGAAGTTTAGAATTCACAAAATAGACTTTTACTCAGCCTGGCATCTTGGTGGGTAAACTTAACCCCAATGAGCCAGCTAACAGGTCTGCAGTCTCTAGCACCCAGGACTGGTTGGTAGCTTCCACTGCCACCTTTCCAGTTCCCTCCCCTGACTGCCATTCCTTCCAGCCCCGTTTATGGCCAGGGATATTTCTGTCACATTCTCCTGTTGCACAGGGAGCAAAACATCCTCTGTCTGGGCAGCAAAACTACCTTGACTTTCATCACAGCTCTCTCAAGCTGGAGTCCTCATATCCTCTGAATTATGAAAACTAGAATTTTCCAAGTGGGTTCCACCTCTTTTAGACACCTAGGAAAGATAACATTTTCCTTGGCCATTTCTTCATTTTTCTTGAATTCACAGCTTTGCTAAATGCCCTGGTTCAAGTCAAATTCTCTGACCTGTGTCAGGCTCTGTTTTAAGAACAAAGAGACCCAGGTAGAGAAGACTGATTGGTTCTTGGGGTTGGGAGTCTGTCTGTGGTTCCTCATGTCATTCATCCATTCATGTGCTTCACCTAACCCTGACACATGCTTCAGTGGTTAATTGGATATCTTCATAGGAACACACTTTACCCACTAATTCAAGACAGGGTCTGCAGTGGCCATGTGTTGTTTTTCTGCGTCTGGTAATAGCTTTTTTATTTTTCTTTGAAAAACCTATGCTCCCTCTTGCTAAAATCTTGCCGGTTGGGAGCAGATGCCCCCACCCCTGACTCCAGGGATGGGCACAAAATCCAAGAGAGGCAAAGTGACTCAATTTTGGGACTGTGGTTGAAACCCTTCCCCTTGGAATTGAAGCTGGTTGGGACCACCGCCAGAGTTGGGGCCACCTTGCCAAGGCTGCCATGTAGAGGTCCAGCTATACACAGGAGAGAAATCGGTCCCAAGCACATTGCTACAGCTCTGTATGCAGCCACGTCTGATACACACGTGGATGTAGCTCAAGCCAAGTATATCTGGGTTTTTAAAAATTGTTATGGGAAAAATTCTGGCCAATATTGGATCTGAGGCCTATTTTCATTGAAACAAACAAACAAACAAAACTTGCCTCTTCCTATTAGTCCCAGGGAACAGGAGTGAATTTCTCTTTGTCCTAAGCCTCCTCTTATATATTGACTTTTTAAAAAACTTGACTTCCTATTCTTCGTTGTCCTGGGGCTTGGTTTAACCTGGTTTTCATCAGGATCAGCATGTTAGCGTGTGTCCATGATGGAGGAAGAACAAGCTTCCAGACAGTACTGTCCTGGTAGGGCAGGCAAGGCCTTTGAAGGCTGTGGGTCCAGAAGCAAAGCAGTGTGCCTTAGGAGTCCTCAGTCCGGGGGTGGCGGGCCTGGGGTAGGGGTGGGGAGTAGGCGGCCTTGAATCACAGGGACAGATCTAAGGATGTTAGATGATGAGGACTGGGTGAGGGAGTAATAATTAGCTAATTGTATATCCTGCTAAGAAATTGTTTAGCCTGTACCTTCTGGTTCCTGAGACTGAGGTCGCTATCCTCTTGGTCTCAGAACCCAGGAATACGTGATTGTCTTGCTCCTTTCCTTTCCTGTGTATGCCCGCACCATTCAAAGAATCAGCTGGGATGATTTTACCCGTAAGAGCAAAAGGACCTGAAATTTAGCAGGTATTGGCATCACATCTAAATGTCACGCTTTATTTATTTTTAAAAAAGAGGTTTATTTTTAGAGAGGGGGAAGGGAAAGGGAAAGAGAGGAAGAGAAACACCGATGTGAGAGAGAAACATTGATGTGAGAGAGAGACATCCACTAGCCACTCATACTTGCCCTGACAGGGGACCAAACCTGCAACCCAGGCAGGTACCCTGACTGGGAAGTGAACCGGTGACCTTCTGCTTTGCAGAATCACACCCAACCCACTAAGCCTCACTAATCAGGACTAAAGGTCACACTTTAGACAGGGGTTTCTCTTCCTACAAGATATTGTAATGCGTTAGACTAGCAGGACACTATTCCTTGTTATGCTGGGAACAGACAGATTTGTCAGTCACTCCGGCGTTCCCTCCCTCCGCCTCCCCTGGCACCTGCACGCACCTTGGCTTCTGGCCAGCCCATGTTTGAATTGCCATTGTAAGAAGCAGGACTTGTATTAATAACCTTCCATAATATTTTCCCCCTCTGGCTTCCTCTTCATCTGGAGATTCTGGGCATAAATGAGAAGAAGGAATCCTAACTAGAAAACACCTGAGGGAGGGAAGCTGAAGGATGTTCCCACCCAGGACTAATGAGGCATCCATGCCCTCCAGGCTCCCGTGTCCCCTCAGAGAGCACGTTCCAATCAGAGAGGACACCAGTGCCTTTCTACCTGGGCCGTGGCCCAGTCCACAGGTGCCTTGGCTGGGGTCCTTCTGCATTTGAGCCACTCCCAATGGCTATCAGCCCTCATGTACTGAACACAACTGGCTGTCCCCTGAATTACCTGCTGTCATGCTTTATTAGGTTGATTAGATACCCAGCATCTACTTTCACATGAGCACAGAGTTCACTGAGACACTATTCCCAACCTGCCTGAGGTTTTCCCCAGCCTCTCCTGGGCAGCAGCATCTGCGTTGCTATCTTGGGTTATTTCCTTTGCTGTTCGCTCCAGTCACCTTGAACTAGATCAGTACCATGGGAAGAAGTGATATGGGAGAAGAAAAGGTGCTGGGGCCCCTCTGCAGGGCATCTGGATGAGGAGGCTTGCCCACGCCTGCTCATCCCACCCCTGATTGACCAACAGCAGCACAGTGTTCTGGACCCTGAAAGCCATCTGTATACTGGGTCTTAAGCCCTAATATTATTAGCCTAGTTCTTGAACTAACCTTGACTCATCACTCATTCAAAATAGCTTTAGCATTATGTGCCTAGATTTGTTGTAGTGGCAGAAAGAGTTATGAAAAAAGCTATGGTGTTGGGTATAGAATCTTACACCTATGAAAAATTAACCAATAACATAATAAACCAAGATGTGAAAGATACAAGAATGTCCCAGGGTGGTCCCAGAGTGATTTGTTGTCAAGTGGGTCAGCAGAGAAGTGCTGTGGGGATTCAGAGGATGGCAAGGGGACCGGGCACTGGGGTGTTGGGGAAGCCCGTCAGGAATTAATGCAGGTCTGGGTGCTTTCCAGCACCTAGACAAGGTGGGATGGCTGGAACCAAGATAGGGAGATCATTTCCCCATAGAATATCAGAGTTGAGGTCAGTCTAATTGAAGCCAAGAGTTCTTGGCAGGGGCAGTGAGAGGTGAGGTAAGAAGTGGCCTTTCTTTCTCCAACTCTGGGAAAGTCAAGAACTGAACTATCAAAATAAGTAACATGCTGGCTGGTAGCACAGTGGATAAGGCACCGGCCTGCGAACTCTAAGGTCACAGGTTTGATTCCCCAGCCAGAGCATGTAACCAGGTTGCAAGCCAGGTCTCCAGTCAGGTCTGTGGCTGGAGGCAGGTGAAAAGCAACCATACATTGATGTCTCTCTCCCTCTCTGCCTCTCTATCTTCCCCTCTTTCTAAAAATAATGAAATAAAATCTTAAAAAAAAACCCAACAAAACTCTTCATTCTTAAAAAAAAAAAAAAAGTAACAGTTCTTGCTAAAACCCTTTTCACAGATGAACTTACTAATTCCCAAAACAATACTATGAAAATTTTAAAATATTAATTTATTTTAGAGAGAGGGGAAGAGAGGGAGAAGGAGAGGGGGAGAAACATTAATAGGTTACCTCTGACATGTTCCCAACTGGGGCACTTGGCCCACAAGCCAGGCATGTGCCCTGGCTGGGAATTGAACCAGTGATCTACCACACCTAAACCACAGAGCCACACCAGTCAGAGCTGTTATTCCCCATTTTTCAATTATATGGAACTGAGGCCCCAGACCTATGTTAGAATTTGAATCAGGGTGTCCTCAAAATACTTGCTTTTCTCACGTCATGTTCCCCACCCCACCCTACACATCCCTGGTCCCTCTTTCTGTGTGTCCTGGTGACTCATACTCTTCCTTGGCAGACATTGTGGTTTTTGATCACTCGGTAATGAAGTCATCTTGATGTTGCTGCTGCTGCTGCTTTTGCCATGCCCATGGTCCCATGTCCTTGCTCCTTACAGCTCCTCGCCACTGGAGCAAGGGCTCTGCAGCTAATGTTGTCTGTTGCTTTGGTTTTATGCTCATTTTGGGGGAGAACATAAACTGCATTCCCCAGGGGCTGAGCCAAGGCCACTTAAGATATATACTCAGTTATCTAAAGAAAAAAAAACTATTCCAGGCCCTGGCTGGTAGCACAGTGGATAAAGCGCCGGCCTGCGAACCCAAAGGTCGCAGGTTCGATTCCCCAGCCAGGGCACATAACAAGGTTGCAAACCAGGTCTCCAGTCAGGTCTGTGGCTGGAGGCAGGTGAAAAGCAACCATACATTGATGTCTCTCTCCCTCTCTGCCTCTCTTCTTCCCCCTCTTTCTGAAAATAATGAAATAAAATCTAAAAAAACAAAACAAAACAAAAAACTATTCCTTGTATGCCAATAACCTGTGTCCTTATTTTATCCCCAGCCCTCTGCCTTCCCAGGGCTCTCCATGTTCACGGTACATGGGGAAGACATCACCTTTCCTTTTGTTTGAAGCCTTGAGGTGGATCATCAGCCCCAAAGCCTTTTTTTCAGTACCCTCCCGACTTTTAGAAATGGGGTGTGTTAGTTGTCAGTGTCGGTCTCCCAGAATGCCAGGTGGCCATGCAATTAGGCACACACTAATTATGGAGCAGATGCGGAGCGAAAGCAGAAGACGGCTAACATATACTGAATAATTTCTACAAACTAACACAGTGCATTATATATGCTTTTAAGTGTAATCACGGTAGTAGAATATCAGCACTACTGGCCTCATTTTGCAGGTGAGGAAGCTGAGAGAGGATGAAGTAACCTGCCCATCAAGAGCAGAGCCAGGATTCCCTGAATTCTGATCCTACTGCATCCAACTTAAACTGGACTCTTTAGGTAGTAGGAAATGACTGCCAGTACCAAGCAGGGAACTGAGAGGCTAACATAGCATGTTAGGAAGATGAATCAGACAGCAACGGGTGGGGTGGATGGGGGAGAAGCAAGGCCAAAGCTGTGGGGACCAGTTAGAAGGTTACTGCAACAATGTCATCTGAAGACACTCCCTGGAGGATGGCAGGAGCTCGGCCAGTTGCAAGAGACACTGAGAAGCAGCAATCAGGAGCTCTCAGCAGCTGAGTATACCCAAATGTGAAGAGGAAACCCCTCTTTCTGATCACTTGGGGTCCCACTGGGCATTGGTGGCCTGTGCCAGGGCCAAGAACAGCTGTCATTTCTGCTCAGGAGTAGAGACACATGTGTGGTGAGATGGTGCCCTTGCACTGCTCCTTGGCAGGACTGGGCTAGGTTGGCTGCTCTTCCCGGGCAAGGCCCACGCCTTTGAAAGTTCTGTTTAGCCAGCCTGGGAGAAACGCCTCGTGCGTGCTCAATAAACAGTAATTGGCAGTGGTGAGCTCAGAGCGTCTCAAAAAGAGAGAGTGAGCAATCACTGTTTATGAGCAATTCCCTCCTGGGCTGAAGCAGGCAAATAAATGGGTCTTCTTGACTGATGGGAAACCAAGGCTCCGAGTTTATGCGGCTTTCCCACGGTCATCTGGAGAGCCAGAGAGCAGACCTAGGATTCGTTGTCCGCCACTTTGATCTGGATGGAGTCCTGCTGCCTTCCTCAGCTCTTCTCTGTTTGGTGTCTGACAAACAAGGGGACTTGATGATGGCCCGTTATAGTTCACAAAACTGCTTCTCATCCAGTACCTCACTTGCTCCTCCCACCCACTGGTATTATCGCACTCATTTTACAGGTGAAGAAACTAAGGCTCAAAGAAGTTAAGGCTGTGGCCATTCCACTGTGAATGATAGAGCTGAACTTCAAAATGAGGCTTTCTGACTCCCAGACCCGCAGCTCTTTCCTGGAAGCCACATGAATAGGGGAAGCAAATAAAAAAATTCAAACATCAAAGAGGAAAAATAGAGGATTCAGGGAAAGGTGGTGAGTGCAGCTTAGTTGGTGCAGGAGGTCTGTAGGTTAAACTAATAAATGTTTCCGGGAAGCTAAGATTGTTCACTACTGTCACGAGTTCCCTGAGGAAATCAGCTGATCTGTTGGGGGAGTGAGCATATTTCTCCCCAGAGAAACGATGGAAGAGATGACCTGTAGAAAGTCTTCCCACTTCCTCCCTGTCGAGCTTGTCAATAGAAAGAAGCAAGACAATGAGGAAAAACAGTGTTAGCACTTGTCTTTTAGGTGCCCAATAAATTGGATTGATTGGATGGATGCAACATGCCCCATGATCCTATTTATAACTCCTGAACAACTCTCCCTGCCCTTCAGCTCATCCACATTATCTCACGTTATAAATGACATTCCCAACTCAGGAGAAAGAAATAGGAATAGCATTGAGAGAGGTTGGGAAGTGTTGATAGCTTCCTTTGTTCCAGAAAGGAAGAGAAATGTGTACAATGGAATGTCTCTCTCAATCTGTTCTCTGGCTGGCTTAATTTTTCTGAAGTCCTGCTCTGAACTAAGAGTCAAGACTCCTGGATTCTAAGCCCAGGGAAACAGTCATCTTCCCAAGGGGTGATACATAGGATTTTTGTAGTTGGGCTTAGAAAGGTGAAGAACTTAGAAAGGACCAAGGGGCTAAGAACTTTCCTGGCTCAACTTTCCCCTCCTCTGCTTATTCTTTGCCCATCTTTCAAAGAAATACTGTAGCGGGGGCCCCTCATAAGCCAGAAAGGACAAAGGCCAAAGGGTTGGAGACGGTCCATATAGGGCTGTGACTTTGCTCCCTGTTCAAGCTCAACTATCACTTACCACCAGTTGAATGGTGGTTTTATCATAGAGAACTCGTGGGGCTGGGCATCCCGATCCTGGGGTGTGCTTTAAGCTGTCACTGAGTGTCCCCGGTGTATAACACAGCATCTGCATATAGTAAGCACTCACTAAATATTTAGTGAAAGCATGAGTAAATGAATGAAATAGTTAGCTGTGATCTTTCTGGATCTTGGTTTCACATCCGTAAAAGGGAGATTATAATACTGCCCCTGTCTCTCTCTAAGTCATCCCTGACCCTTAGGAGTAGATAAATGGATAGATGCAAGTGGTGTTTATATAGCATAAGGTTCTGGAACCACATTAGAGACCACACAGTAGTTGACATTTGGGTCACCTCCCATCCGCCTCCTCTAACTACCTGCTATATGCTAACCAAACCTGTTGCTCAGCCTTGCTGTCCTCTCCCTTGAAAGGTGACTGTCCCATGTTCCTGGACTTTAGGAATCTATGCTCTATGTTAACATACCAGTGGTACTATTTACCCTCTTTGACCACCTACTACATGTCAAACATTTAAAATGTCAACATGAGAATATTCAAACCTATGGGAAATTTTATGAGAGTTTATTTGGACCAAACTGAGAACATGTCCAGAATCAAGATCTCAAAATACTCTGGAGAATGGCAGATTGGCAGCTCTTTTTATGCATTTGGAATCAAAAAAGGGAACAGAAAGAAAATTATGTGAAATCTATTGGTGGTAGATTAAGGAAGAAGCAAAATAAGAAAGGTGGGGAAATCCCTATGATTGGATAAGAAGTAAAACAGAGATGTACTTCTTTCACATTGATGGGTATAAGATAGTTAACATGTGTTAACTTTATTTTTTAGAGAGATTTTATTTATTTATTTTTACAGAGACAGGAAAGGAGGGAGAGAAACATCAATGTGAGGGAGAAACATCATCCAGTTGCCTCTTGCATACCCTCAACTGGGAACCAGGCCCACAACCCAGGCATGTGTCCTAACCTGGAATCAGATCAGTGACTTTTGGTTGCTGGGACAATGCCCAACCTACTGAGCCACACTAATCAGAACTTAACTTTATTTTTTATTATTTACATTATTGTAGTTATCCCCATTTTTCCTCCCTTTGCCCATCTCCACTCAGGCCTTGTCTCCCTCTTCCTTCAGGCCATCACCACACTGTTGTGTGTGTCCATGAGTTATGCATATAGGTTCTTTGGCTAATCACATATGGGAAGTGGGAGAAGAGACTGGAAAAGGGGCAGTGCCGAGCAAGTGATATAGTTTCCTCTCTGACCCCTCCCCCAGCACAGTGCCACAACTTGGTGAAACAGGTCGCCCAGCACTGACAAATACCTAAGGCTCCACCCCTTAAAATGTAACAGGTATGACAGCTCTACCTAAGACAGAGGCAAACACAGGAGCCTATCAAGTTGAGGAGACAGACAGGTATGGCCCAAAAGAGGGAGTAGATCAAGGCTCCAGAAGGAGAACTAAATGATGAGGAGACAGCCAGCCTAACAGATGCACAGTTTAAGACACTGGTGATAATGAAGCTCACAGAAATGATTGAGTATGGCAAACAAACACATAAGGGAAGAAGTGAAGGCTATACTAAGTGAAATGAAGAAAAATTCACATGAAACCAATAGTGAAGCGAAGAAAGCTGGGATGCAAATCAACGATTTGGAACATAAAGAAGAAATAAACAGTCAACCAACACAGAACGAAGGAGCAAGAATTGAAAAACATGAGGCGAGGCTTAGGAACCTCTGACGCAACTTTAAACATACCAGAATCCGAATCATGAGGATGCCAGAAGGAAAAGAGGAAACGTGAGAAATTGAAAACTTATTTGAAAATTAAAAAAGCAAAACTTCCCTAATTTGGTGAAGGAAATAGACATATAAGACCAGGTAGCACAGAGTCTTAAACAAGATGGATGAAAAGAGGACCACACCAAGACACATCATAATTAAAATGCCAAGGGTTAAAGATAAAGAGAGAATCTTAAAAGCAGCAAGAGAAAAGAAGAGACTTACCTAAAAAGGGGTCCCTGTAGAGTATTAGCTGATATTGCAAAAGAAATTTTGCAGGCAAGAAGGGACTGGCAAGAAGTATTCAAAGTGATGAAAATTAAGAATCTACAACCAAGATGACTCTATCCAGCAAAACTATTATTGAGAATGGAAGGGCAGATAAAGCACTTTCCAGACAAGATAAAGCTAAAGGAGTTCATCATCACCAAACCCTTATATGAAATGTTAAAGGAACTTATTTAATAAAAAAGAACAAAATCAAAACTGTAAACAGTGAAATGACAACAAACAAACACAACTATAACAAGTCAATCTAAAATAAAAACAAACAACTAGAACAGGAATAGAACCATAGATACGGAGATCATAAAGAGGGTTACAGCGGGGATGAGGAAGTGGGATAATGAGGGGAAGGTATAGAGATTTAGAAGCATAGTGGGGAGGTACAAAATAGACATTAAGGGGGACATTAAGAATAATAAAGGAAATGGTGAAGCCAAAGAACTTATATGCACAACCCATGCACATGAATTAAAGGGGTGGGGTGGATTGCTGGAGGGAAGGGAGGTACTGGGCAGAGGGGGGAAAAGGGGAAAAGTTGGGAAAACTGTAATAGCACAATCAATAAAATATACCTAAAAATTCCACATATAAATGGGATTATATGATGTTTGACTTTCATTGGCTTATTCCACTTAGCATAATAATCTCCAGGCTCATCCATGCTCTTGCAAGAGGCAAGAGTTTTTTTGTTCTGTTTTGCTTTTACTGCTACGTAGTATTCCATTTTGTAAATGTTAAGATAGTCAACATTTAGCATTCACAAAAATAGGGGTGGTAGACAGAAAACAAAATCATGTGCTCCCTGGAGGGTGGCTATGCCTCCACAGGTCTGGAATAGAGGATTCTTTTGACATTTCAAGGCATTTCAAAGGCATGTTACTCCAGATACACACAAACAATGGACAGGGCTGGCTCAAAACCACGGCCAACCTTTTACTAAAGAAGCTCTATGCCTTGGATGTGACGACCCACCATGACCTTTTCAGTTAGGAATTTATGGTCGGATCACCCTGTGAAATCCCTTTTAGTCACTGACCTTGTCAGATTTCCTACAGGTGTTATAGGAGGCTAGAAGGAGAGGAAGACATGTCTCACCCACTAACCCAGCAGTCCTGGGCCAGGTCTGATAGTATTGCCCGGTGTTCCAAAATCACAGAAAACACTTAGCCAGGGAGGAAAAAGTCCTTGGAATTCTATGTATTGCTCCCACTACCTGGGAAGAAAAACCTCTACTTCCCAAAGCCAGTGCTGTAAAGGCAGGAAAGGGCCCATAGCGCCTAAAGGAAGGTGTCCCTGTTCCCAAGTCTTGGAAAGTAGCACCACCCTTTCAATAAGTAGCTTCCTGTCTCTCATTCCAACTATATAAGTGCTCAGAACAAAAGACACTCTCCCTCCTTTCTCTCTCTGGCTCCCTTGGCCTCCTGCAGGCCCCAGTCCTCTGGCCACCCTGGGGCAAGCTTGCCACCCCTAGCCTTCGGCCACCTTTGTTTTTGCTCTCCCATTCACTAATAAACTTTGAGTTCACGCTAAGGGGATCGCTGATCTGTAAGTCTTCACTGTGTTGGCAAGAACAACCAAGATTTCTCCAATAATACAGGGATACCTTTTTGTTCACAAAAACATGATCTTCTTTAATTCTGACAGCAGTCCTTTGAGGGACTCAGAAATGAAGAGACACTGCTGAAAGTCGTGAGGTACTAAGTATTCTAGTCAGGTCTCTGACCTGCCCCTGTGTGTTCTGGTGGCTGATGGCCTACAGGGGTGGCCTGAAGGGCCAGGGATGCATTTATTTCAGTGAAAGGAGCACCAGAGTTAGAGATGAAAGCCCTGAGTTCAAATTCAAGCTGTACAATTTGCTAAACTAGATTCCTCAAGCAAGTGATATCAGCGTTCTTTCTAGCTCTCTATCCTGATCTCATAATGGTGAGGATCAAACAGCAACAGTGTGTTCAAACTGGGCAGTTCACTGTGAAGTGTCCATTTGATATTAGATAGGATTCTAGAGATATTGATTGGTTTAACTGAAAGACGTGGATATGGTGGTGGGATTACGGACAGCACAGCAGGCTGGTGTAATGCTTTGGGGAAACGGCTCTTTCAAAGCTCCTCAAGTCACATTTAAAGCGGTCACATTAGAAGGGACCCTGCCCTTGAGCTCCAAGAGCTCCTAATCCATAGCAGAACCTTGACTTGCCTAGTCTCCTGGGCCCCAGAGTCACGTCTGAATTAACCTGCAGTTAAGTTCTCTCTTAAAGAGCTAGTCGACCTCTGGGAGAACAGCTCAGTGTACTTGGAGGACCCTCCCTGCCTGCACTCAGCCCAGAGCCTGGGGCCTAAGGAAAGGAAACAGCTCACTTATAAACTCATCGCAGATGAGCCTCTTGTGGAAACACTGACAGACCCTAAAGACTAGGCTCTGGCACCAGCAGCGCCTTTCTGAACCTCCAGTTCTGGGCTAAATATAGTCCCAGGAGGGAAGGTGGTGTGGATTTGGCGGGTGGAGAGGGATGAAGGAGATTGAGGGAGAAAACAGGGAGGAAAATAGGTGGGAGGCGGGAAGAGGAGGGAGAAAGAAAGGAGTCATTGAGGTCTGAGGGAGAGAGAAATGAAGAAATGGGAAAATAGACAGGCACGGGAATGAGTTTCAGGGAAAGAGACAGAAAAGAGCAGACAGCAGTCAAGTGTTGCTGGGAACGGCAGAGACTCTCAGCAGTCCGGTTTGCAGCCAAGGGCAATGCTTGGTGGGGAAGTACAAGGTCAGGACCCAGGTGGCCTGCTGAAAGCCCTTGGTAAGTCGGTAAGTGTGTAACTGCTGTGCTGATGATTAGAACAGAGACACCTTGCCTCTCCAGACCCTGGTCAGCCTTTCCACATCCTCCCCAGGAGTAAGGCGTGGCATTCACTTAACCTCAAGGTCCCAGCCCCTCTGCCCTTGGCCTTGGGTGGGGGGTTGGGTGGTGCTTCCTCATAATGGTGGTGGTAGTGGTGTGTCCCTCAAGTAGGTAGCTGCGCACTTGACCATGGTCTGCCTAGGTGACCGTGGGATTGTGGCCTAATGTACTGAGATGGTGCTGAGCAGGAGAGCGAGTAAGATGGGAAAATTCCTTGGCAACCGGAATAGGGCAACTGAGACAGGCACGTAGCTGAACAAACTGGCGGAGCAATTTATAGCCAGATACAGAGGGTCACCTCCCTGGAGATAACATCTAGGCTGCCGTTGTATTTTAGCTCCAGGCTCAGAAAAGCAGCAAAGGCAGGTGGGCGTGCCAGGACCAGCTGCAATGACTCAGGACCCCCTGCCACCAACCAATGGGTGGAGACCACTACCCTGAAAGCTTGCACATGGAAAACTGATGAATAGTCCTGCTGAAACCCTCCGGAGACCTCCCGTGAGAGAGAGATACAAGTCTCAAGACAAAGGACTTTGGGGAGCAGCACTATTCCTTTTCCCCTCTTCTTCCCCGACAGGCACTCATCCCCAAAACCGTAAGGGACCCCAAGACTTGAGATCGGGGGAGCGATGGGCCGAGGCACCTCCTCCCAGGTTGTTTCTTCTCTGCTAAGCCTTCCTTGTTTCACTGTCCCCAGCTTTAATAAATGGATCCACACAGTCACCTGGACTTGTGTCGTGAGATCTTTCCCACACACGACAGCTGGCTCTAGGCAGACCTGCTCAGGGCCAGGCCTGTGTCTGGTAACTGTGCAGCCTCAGAGACAAGGGAGGAATCTGTCCCCACAGCTTCCCATGCAGCCAGCCAAGGCCATGGGGGTAAATAAACCAGGTTGAAGCACTGAGGTAGAACCAAGCCAGGAGGACCAGACCCAGTGAGCTGAATCCGACTCGGCTGGGACAGTGAGCTGGCTAGACAGATGAGGTGCGGGGTTCCCAGAGGACGAGTCCTGGGAAGAGAAGAGGGGACCACTGAGGCCCCAGCACAGGGGAGGGACAGCCGGAACTGCGACAGCAGGACAGAGGTGTGGGAAATTCCCTGCAAACAGCATTTGCAACTAGATTTGCTTTCACAGCAACTACATTTGGGGCCAGAGTTCTGGCCCTTGGGATGCGGGATGAGGCTGTGACCACGGCCCGGCTCTGGGCTGAAAGGTGGCTGGGCGATCTGGGGGAAGGATGGGTGCGCTTTGCTGTTCTAAGCCCGCAGCACTTAGTAGGTTCTCAGTAAACATTTGGGGGTGGTGGTGCAGGACAGGCCGGTGGATTGAAACCTCAGAGGAAGCAAGAGACTGGAGCTCTTTCTTCTTCCTCTCCATTTCCTTTTTTCCCAGGCTCTGGGAAGCAGAGACGGGTCAGGAAAGAGGGGAACAGGGGTGCATTCTCACTGGCGAGAGCACAGGAGGAGCAAGATAAACGAGCCTGTCTCCCTTCTCCCAGGCTCCGGAAGAGCAGAGAGCAGAACCGGTCTGTCCCTGCGGGGAGATAAGCCATTATTTATGAGCTCATCTGGAGGGGCTCGGAGGGGTTCTCCATCTCGCTCCCCTCCCCCCAGCTGGGGGTGGGGGCTGAGAAGAGGGGCTAGTGGTGCCTGAAGCCTTGTGCTTTCTTAAAGGCACACACACCGGACGGCCTGTATTCTGCCCACACCACAGCCCTGGGCAGCTTCCAGTGCAAAGGAGAGAGGTGAAGCCCAGAGCTCCTGCAGGGAGAACCCGATGGTGGCACAAAGCAAGGAGAAAGGCTGGGAATTTGAAGAGGAGGGTGGAAATAAACACTTCTGCATCCTAGGTTTGGCGGGCAGGAAACACACCACATGCATAGTCCAGCCTCTCTCCTGGTTGGAGAGAAAATAACTGGAGGTTTAAGACCCCAAACAGAAAAGAGTGAGGATGAGGGACCAAGAGAAAGGTAGAAAAAAGGTGGTTAGAGGAGCTGGAATGGGAAGTAAGGGAAAAGAGAGAATAAGGAGTGGCTAAATGGTGGAAATTTAGGGTAGAGGTGGAGGACCAAGAGATGGAAAAGCACAGTGAAGAAAAACAGGAGACAGGATGGAGGGCGGGAGAGGCAGAGGGGGAAGGCAAGAAGCGACTGCAGAGCAGAAGAGAGACCGGAGCACAGGATGAAGGCAGGGCACAGAAGAACAATGCGGGAGGAGAGAGGGGGAGTGGGGAGGAGTGGGAGGCTAGCAGGGGAGGAAGAATTAGGTGAGATGACCGCCCAAGGGAGGGAGGACAGCCACCAGCTAGGGAGAGATTGCTGCCTTTCCCCCTCTTCCATTGCAATTGTTATCAATAATACATTCCCGAGGAGCCGCCTTTGACAGCAATTAAAGAAGCATTTATGCTGCCGGAGAAATGAAAACGACTTCCTCCCACCACCCTACCCTCTCTGGTCTCTAGCGATGATGATCTCCCTGGTGGCGTAGAGTCCAAAGCAGGGACACTCGAGGGAGGGGATGGCCAGGGGCCAGGGAGGTTTCTCCACCTCCTCCCCAGAGGTAGACTATCTGAATGCTTTGCACCAGCCTCACATGTGTGGGTGGCTGTGGGAGACGGGGACACAGAAGCTGGGATTGCAAATATGGCACAAACAAAAACCTTTCCTGATTACCGACCATCAGCAAGCAGGAGAGGGAGGCTGGCCGCCTCTTCAGCCTGCTGGCTGAAGGTGACCCCTGTCTCCTCTATTTGCTAAAGTCCTGAGAATCTGGGAGGCTGAGCTGTGAGGGCTCTTTTCCAGAGCTGATTTCAACCCAGCAGATCTTTACTAAGCACCTGCTGTGTGCCAGGCCCACTGATGGTGGTGAGGGCTTCAGAAATGAGTAAGAGGGTCTTTGTCTCCCAAGAGCTGATTATCTGGTGGGCAAGGAACACATGGAACTGCACAAAGAACAGGGATACCACCAGGCAGATGCTGTAAGAAGCCATTGGGGGCACAGTATATCAATAGAGAGGCCGGCGGAGAGGGTAAGAGAGACAGAAGAGCTTTCTCAGGAGAGGGGAGGGGGAACCGGGGAAATGGTTGGGGCTCCATCTCATCAACACCGCCAAGAGCCAGGCTTTGTGCTGGATGTTTTATATACATTACCTCTTCTACTTGACCCTCGCAGCTACCGTAGGAGGAGGGAAACACTTTAACAGACCAGGAAACCAAGAATTAGTGATCTTGTTAGAGGTCACATAGCTAATAGATGACAAAGCCAGGGTGAAAGATACCAGTCTACTCTTCACCATTCTATCCTGCATCCCCCGGGGAATGTTTCATTTCAGAGCCTACTTAGTCAGCGATCCCACGTCTAGGAATTTTATCCTACTGATGTCCTTGCACAGGGGCACAGTGACATTACATACAAAATGTCTCACTGTCACATTTTTTTTTTTTTTTTCGTAGCAAAAGACTGGAAATGTAAATGCCTATCATAGGGGACTGGTTGAATAGATTTGTAGACCATGGAATGCTCTGGAGTCATGAAGAGAAAATAGAGAACACTGTATGATAGGGAATAATCTTCAAAGCACAGTTTAGTAAAAAGCGCAGGTACAGAGCAATGTGTATTTTCTCTGTCACTCGTTTTAAAAGGGTGGGAGATAGAATATTTATATATAATGACTTCTTTTGCATAATGCATATATGGAAGGAGTTACAGAAAACAGATAATGCTAATTGCTTCATGCTTGGGGATCAGGTGTGGAGGAGAGCTTTTCATGGTATACTCGTTGGTAATGTATGGGTGGTGGACTTTTTGAATATGTGGCCACCAATGGAAAAAAATAACTATAATTAAAAGTAAATGTTCTTGCTTAGTTGAGGTAGAATGAGGAGTTATAGGAGGTTTTTAAAAATATTATCATATAGTATCTTTATTTAATAGTATTTTGTAGGTATTACAAATAATTGTATATGGAATTTCCCAAATAGTGAAAAACATGAATTATCTCTGAACAACTTCAGGCCTTTAAATTATTTGCATTTTCTATTCTTTTTAAAATAAAGGTCTCCTTTCTTTGAACCTTTATAGCATTTATAATCTATACCATTTGAATATCCTCTGTCTTATAGAATTTCCAGGTCACTTGTGTACTAGTCTTATCTTTCCAACCATATTTGTCTGTTATACTCTGAGGCAGTTACAGGAAGCAGCACAGTGGAGAGGTTGTTGGTATTGGCACTAGAAAGACATGGATTTGAATCTGCATGCTGACACATTAGCTACAAGCCTTTGGACAAGTTCCTTAACCTGTGAGTCTCCGTTGACTCATGGAAATAGCGATTCTCCTTCCTCACAGTTTCTTTCAGTTGGGGAGACAGGTGATGACACAGACGTAGGCTTAGCAGAAAGCCTGCCTCTAACCCGAGAAAAACCAAGACAAGGAGCACCTGGTTGCCGCTCCTGTCTGGGTGCTGATGGATGGAAGGCCCTGGGCAGCACTGGCCTCCATCAGGCACTGCAGGCCCCAGCAAAAGTTGCCAACATTCCCTAAATCCTGCGGGCAACCCTGGCCCTGCACAGACTTAAAGGCTATCTCAGCCTTCTTTCATGCAAGGAACTTCCAATTGTGCTCAGAGGCCTTTCTCAGTGCTCAGAGACAGTGCTGCCAGAGGTGGACGACGCAGCTACGTAGCCGCATTCCCAGGGCTTGGGGAGGCCTGTGGGTGGGCGGGTGAGCAGGGCATGGGAGGAACAGCCAAGGGGCTAGCTGCGGTGATGTTTCTGGGGCTTTTCTCCACTCAGCAATCAGGAACAGATGTCCTTTTATTGGTTCTAGTGGGAGATTCCAGGAAAAGGTAAGATGTGGGTGGCTCCTTGAGAAATCCCCAGGCAGATGTGGAGTCAGAGGTCAGTCAACAAACACTTGCGGAGCCGAAGGTTGCGAGAGACACCCAGGATGGAACGGCCACAGTCCTGGCTCTCTAGAAGCTCACAGTGTTGTGGGGACCATGGTTCCTAGCACCCAAAGCAGCATTTTCACGAGAGGAACTTACCATTGTGCCAATCCATTGTGTGAGAGCTGGAGGCGCAGGGCATGAGTGCTTGGGGCCAGGAAGGCTCCTGTGGGGATGGGGCCTGACCAGCATGACCAGAACCAAGAGGTCGAGTTGAAAGGAGTGGGGTGACCTGTGTGGAATGCTGGAGAGCTGATGTCCCTTCAGCAGAGTGACATGTAATAAGCTAGGGAGCAGAGGGCTGCTGGAGGGTGAACGGGGGTCCTGGGGCACATGGGTCCCTCTTCTAAATTCCCTCCAGCCAGGAAGCTGTGTTGCTGCCTTGCACAGTGGCAGGAAATAAACAGCTTATTATTCTCGCCTCAGCCAAGGTTTCACCCCGCCAACCACTAGAGTGAGCAGGAGCTGTAAACCTCTGACAGATGCCACAGCGAGACTGGGAGCGCACATCACTGCCCTGACCACCCGGGTTGCATGACTGGTTGTCTCCTGGCTCCTGCGGACTTCAGCCCTGCCCCAGGCCCCAAGCTCCCGAGTCACCTACTCTGTGTCTGAGTTATGACCCATCCACCTTGGAGATGACACCCCTACCTCTGTCTGCTGGGCCTCCCTGCTCAGCAGGCCTGGTGGACGCCCGAAAATGCTGATTGTCGGCTCAGCCATCTGGGATGGGAGAGAGAAGCAGGGCAGGAAGGAGCCCTACCAAGTAGCCCCAGGTTAATGGAGTCCCGATCCCCTGCTTTCCAGAGGAGAACCAGGAAACCGGGAATCCTAGGGTGGAGAATACCCTCCAGGGTGGTAAACACCACATTTGGAAGAGTGGTCACCTGGGGCAGAAGGAGGGGCCTGAGAGAGGAAACAGGTTCTTCAATGATGTTCTAATGGTTTACTTGTTCAAGCTGAGAAGGGCTACACATGTGTTCATGACCTTGTTCTTTGCACCTTTCTGTATGTGAGCAGTTCGTAGAACATTTTTGTTTGGTGACCTTGAGACCTCATCGAGTTCTTCCCTCAGCCTCTTTGTCACACTTCAGTAAGCCATGGAAACTGAAGTTCCAGGCTAGGTTTAAAGCTCTAAAGAGGGAATTCCCAAGACCCCTTTCTCCAGCTTGGTCAAGGCAAAGTGTTCTTTCTCTACAAAGTCCCGACTCGTTGTGAGGAGGGAGAACCTTTGCTCTGGGCTCCGAGCAGTGGCTCTTGCAGCGTTTGTTTAGATACGGCTCTGCTCAGACTACCCTTGTCCTTCCCACTGCCCCACCCCCATCACTCTTCTCCCTCTTCTTTTTCTTTTTTGTTCAGTGCTGAACTTTTTATTGGCCTCCGGTGCCTCCCTCCAAGGGGTGCCCCACTTCTGCGGCCTTTAACACCTCAGGATACGGGGGTTGTACACAGCAGACACCACTTTTCTGTCCATAATCCTGCAGGTGGTAGTCTTTTGAGTGAATTGTTCGGAGTAGCCGTTATCCAGAGTGTCACCAAAATTGAAGTCCTCCCCTTCTTCCAGCAGGTGGTGGTAGGTGGTGATCTCACCTTCTAGCTTGACCTTGATGTCCAGCAGGGACTCAGACTCCTGGGCCTGGTGCTGCTTCTCTGGCCGGGTTTGGGAGGCTCTGACTTCAGGTGCAGCAGGATCCCATTGAGCTGTCCCATCTGCATGACAGAGCGTGTCTCTACCTCCCTCAGGCTGTTTCCCCGAACTGACCTCCTTGAGGGCCTCCATCAACCCCCAGCTGCAGCCAAGTGATGTTGGTGTTATCAATGACCTTTCAGAGCCTGTTGATGTCACTCCCACAGACTGAGGCATGGCCAGCTCCGTCTCATACTTGACCCTGAATTCAGCAGCAGCAAAACAGGCATTGTCCACAGAACTGGCAAAGATCTGAGCCCTCATGTCCTCAATGGTCTTCAAATAATGCCCTCAGTCTCTGACCTGGGATCCCTTCTTCCCCACGTGTTCCTGGATTTTGCTCTCCAGTTTTTAGGCTTCTTACCCTCTCCAGGTAGGAGGGCAGGTGGTCATTCAGACGTTGCATAGTCTCCTCACTCTGGGTCCCCTCTATGCCTGCCAGATCCCCATAGGAAGGTCCCTGGATTCCCAGCCGCCCTGCATGCTGATGGGGTGGGGCATGGAGATCCAGGAGCCTGAGCCCCTGGAGCCTGCATGTCCACTGGCTATGCTGATGGCAGGCTTGACCCCATGTCTGGGTGACTGCAAGGAGCCCAGGGTCCAGTAGTTGGTGGAGAAACTGGAATGGGTGCTGAAGCTCATATTCAGGGAGGGAGGTGAGAAGCTAAGACTCGAGTTCAAGCAGCAATCTTTTTTCCTTCCTTATTCCCATCTTCCCAAGACAGATTCTTTATGAAGAACCAGAAAATTGAAGCAGACTAAGAATTTCCATGAAAACATTTTCCTGGCCGAGCGCTGATGGATCCAGAAAGGTGACCAAGGAAGAGGTTGAAACTCCTTTCCATTCCTGTCAATCACTTGAGCATGACATTGGAGCAAAGGGACAGTTATTTCCATTTTATGGGGATCTTGTTGGCTTGGAGAGAGTCAGACCAAGCTGGCAAACAGCAGAGGATCTGTAGTCACTGTGGCCAGGCGGTAAACTGCGGGGCAGAGACCTTTGCTATGAGGATGCCAGACACAGAGCAAGCCCTGAAGTCATGTCTGTTGACATGCTGGGAGGTGAGAGTCCTCTCAGAGCTGGAGGACAGTGGGGAAGTGGATAGAAAGGGTCTAGGCTTTAGAGTCAGTTCTGGATTTGAATCTTAGCTTTGCCATGTGTCAGCTGTGTGACCTGTCACTCCACCTTCCTTTACTGGGGGCTTCCTGAGCTGTAAAAGGGCATTAATAATAGTGTCTGCTTCTTAGGGGTGTTAAAAGGTTAAACAATTTAATGTACAGAGTGCCACTGGCCCATAGTAGATACTTAAATGCTAAGTGTCATCTTGGACACTTCAATTCCTGAGAACATGCCTGATAAAGTTGTTCTTACAGTTTTGTCCTTGGCTTCGTCTGTGTTTCTGAGTCATTTACTTTCTGATTCTGTCACAGCTAATTTTCTGGCTGGTTTTTATCTTTCTCTCCTTTTTCCTTTTCTCTTCTTATTACCCTTTCCTTTCCTAAACACACTTTCTTTCTGTTACCTTTCATTCCACCTCTCCCTCTTTCTCTCCTCCTTTTTCCTTTTTGACAGCACCCCCGCCCCACCCCTTTCAAGGGCACCTGTCTGACTGTCCTCACCTTGCTTGCTCTGTTGCATGTTTCTGTTCCATTGAATACCTCTCCTCAGGGGGTTCAAGGAAATGATCGAGAAGCGTCTCCTACCTCAGAAACCAGATGGGTAGCTGCTCTCCACGGAGGCCATGCTTATAATTAAATAGTCATTTCTGGGAAAAGCTCTTAACTCTTGGAACCCAAATGGCTCCAGCTTCATGTCAGTGCTCCTCTGTCCCAAGGGCTCTCTGGTCTCTATCAGAGTCCTCTGCAAACCAACAAGGGAGGTCTCAGAAGCCGGTGTGTCCAGGCAGTGGACACGCTGCCCTGCATCCAATACCAGCACAGGATTACAGGACCCTGGAGTGCGGAGGGCTGTCAGGAGAATCAGGAGCTCCTTCTAATGGGGGAGCAGCATGGTCACAATTCAGGTCTGATGCAGTCCCAGAAAGCAAGCAACAACTAGAAAGAAAATCTCCCTGAAGGCTGAGAAGCCATGCCATTTAGAACAGAGCAAATTTAATCAGAGAAGACTTCTGGGAGGAGGTGGCTGTAGGGAAGGAACTGACAGAGGTGCTGGCAGGACACTCAGGAAAGAATAGTGGCCTAAGTCCTTGGGGAGTGGTCCAAACTCAGAGTTCAAACATAGTCCTTTTGTTTCCAGTCCTCAGCTTGGCCCTCGCACCTATTTGTTGGGATTTTAGCAAGTTGGAAAAATAGCTCAGGGCAACCATAAGAGACATTGAAACAGCTCACCAAACCCAGGTGGTGGTTTTATGCAGTCAGTTTGCTTGCTTGTGCCTGCTAATGAATAATTCAGTCTGGTATAGTGAGACAGGTCAGACCAGGGACTCCGTGCATACAGAAGAGAGCCCCTGTTCTGACTGAAAGCAGGTTTCCAAACACTGTAAAATGCGGTGAAGGGACCAAATAAGAAGAGAATCGGGGAGTGAGACTGGGTACAATGGTGCAGAAGGGTTTGCAAGGGTGATGGTTGGGCTACAGTGGGGAGCAGGGGAGTGGAAGGATGAACAGAGCCCTCCCTGTTGAGACCAGGAGCCAGACGATAAAGCACATCAGCCAGGGCATTAGGGTCAGATCATTACAAATGGGATGGCCCGGAAACAGGGACGAGGACTCTCCAAGGCAGAAACTAAATGAGTTGGCTGAATAGGGCGAGGAAGGCTGATAGGGAAGGGGACCGAGGTGTCCACCCAGCCTCCAGTTTCTGAGAGTGACGCTCTCAGGCTTTTCGAGGTCAAGCGCCCAAGGGGAGAAGTTAATCAAAGCTTAAGAGGACCAGCGTGAATGGGTCGTGAGGTTACAGTGCGGGAGAAGCGGTGGCAGCCGGGCAGTCCACCTCGCTGCTTGGCACACCGCGGCCCGCAGGCACCAGGCATGTATGTACCTGTCTTGCAACCACGATGCCCAAGAGGAAGGTCAGCTCCGCTGAGGGGTAGCAAAGGAGGAGCCCAAGAGGAGATAGGAGACGTTGCCAGCTAAACCTGCTCCTGTACAAGTGGAACCCATGCCCCAAAAGGTGACAGACAAGGGTAAATCTATGGACAAAAAAGTGCAAACAAAAGGGGAAAAGGGAGCAAAGGCTGAAGGGGCTAACCAGGAACCTGAAGAAGATCCACCTGGGGAAAACAGACACTAAAAGAAGGGGAGCCCAGCCTTGGGTGAAGCAGGGGAAAAAGACGTCAAGCCTAATAAACATCATATATCATGTCTTATCAGTGGTCCCTGTCTTCCCTCTGGTACAATCCAGAGGAATACTTCCATCAACTATTTTGCAAACGCACGTTTTTTAGTTACATCTAGAAACATGATTAAGAAGGCAGGAATTCCACCTCATCCCATTTTCTTAAAGTGTAAATGCTTTTTTTTTTTTAAAGAGGTGAAATCGTCTGCTGGTTGTTTATTTTTTGATACATCCAGAAAATATGGGAGGCTTTGATTGTCTTGGGTGTTGGCTTCACATTCCAGAGATGGGAATAGTTTTTATGTCCTATAATACAAAGCACACTAAATGGCAATTTGGAGTCAGTCATGCATTTACTATGTCTTGAACATTTTAAATTACTTCTATTCTCGTGCTTTGGTAGAATTGTTTCCTAAAGAAAACCACTCCTTGTTCTGGCTGGTGTGGCTGAGTGCCCAGTCAGGGCACATGCCTGGGTTGCGTGCCAGGGCCCTGCTTGGAGGAGTGTGAGAAGCAACCACACATTGATGTTCCTCTCCCTCTCAAATAAATAAATGTTAAAAATAAATAAATAAATCTCCTTAAAAGAAGAAAACCTCTCCTTGACCTTGGCTCTCCCTGTCAGAATTTGGTGCACTCTGTAACGTCTTTGCTATGGTCGCCCAGTTTTCCTAGTAACTTTGTTAATAGGCTGTGAAAGATTGAAAATTTGATCATGTAGTATATATGATATTAATGTGTGAATTATTGGACTTTGATGTAACAGCGTATCCACATTTGCAGATGTTGGTACTTGATGCTCTATTAAAAAAAAATTAGTCTCCAAATTTGAACTCTTCCTAAACATGAACTTCCCTCTCTCTTATTTTCCCCAGGATTAGGGACAACAGTGGTTTGTGCAAAAAAGAACTTGTTAAGTGTTCAGAATTCCTCCGGGAGGCTGGCTATTTTGTGAGCTGCAGATATTACATTCCAGTCTCAGCTTATGGTTATTGTTATCTTTGAAATTGATGGCAAGAATAAAGGCTTCATCTACAGCAGGGCGTACCTACGTGGATGCGAAGAATTCACGTGGGAGAAATCCATTAGCAGAAAAAGGGCAGAGGTGGGGCCAGGGCCTGCGAGCAGACTGCAGGTCCCAGGACAGGCACAGGAGAGGACCTTGCCATCTTATTGGGCGCCTGCCAAGTAGGGCCTCTGGCAGCCAGAGGAAAGCAAGAGGGAGGCTAGACATGGTCTCCTTGTTCATCCCTTATCTCAACCATGTTCAGAGCACCTGGGACCCTCATGATGACACTCAAGGACATACTAAGGGGTGCGGTTATCTGAATTAAAAGCCTAAGTGGGAGTGATAGAATTCCAAGGGCCAGTGTGGCACCTTTTGCCTGTATCGAGCGAGATGTGTAGCTCTCTAATCTACAGCCAGAAGAGTGAAGCAAAGTGTCTACAATCTGACTTCTGTGAATCTAATTACTATCACTGATGTTATAAATGATTAATAAGGCATTTAAATTGGAAGTATTGTTCCATGGAGCCAAGGAAAGAAAGAAAGGATGATTGATATTTATGGAGTACCAGCGTCTGTCAGGCTTTCTGCTTGAAGCTTGCACACACATGATCTCATGTAGTTTAACCTGGGCAGTGGCAGCCTTAGGTTAACTCTTCGCTTCCCACAGCTTCTCCCTGTTTGCTTGTCTTCTCTCCTGGCCTTTGAAACTCAGGTCAGCGTTCCGTAGCAGTTCCTGTCCCCAGGGGCTGCCTTGGAGGCTCCTGAATAAGGGACCAGCGTATCGGGACCTCTGGGCAGGCATTGATTCAGGATGTCCCCTTGGGAATGGAGCAGCAGTCAGCTGGAACCCTTGTGAACAGGCTTGGAGGAAGAGGAGCCGGAGAAGAGGGAGGAAGGGGAGGGAGGAGGGGGTGCTGTCAGCATGGTGATCTTTGTAGCTGGGCTGGAGTCACAGCCTGAGCCCCTTCTTCCCTCTCTCTGCTGGGGACTGGGGCGCTGGGGCCTTGTCCAAACTTACTCCTCGCTCACTTTTCCTCCTGAGGCTTGAGTTCCTCTTGGAGGGAGCTGGGGAGCTGTCTCTGGGGCCTGGGCCCATTCTGACCTTTTATGATGTGCAGTGGAATGTAAACTCCAGGAGACAGGGACTTTGCCTGGTTGGTAAACCGTTGAGCCCGGAACAGTGCCTGGCACACAGTAGACACTCAAAAAGTAGCAGTTGACTGAGTCTCCTTTCTTGCCTGGTTGAGACAGCCTTCCCCAGGAAGGCCAGGTCTCTCTGCCCTTGGACTTGCTCTTGCCCGTGGCAGTAGCAATGATGTGAGTCTTCACTGTTCTCCCGTAGTTTCCTCCTGGTCCTGACTTCCAGCAGGCTCTGTGGCCTGTCCCCTCCTCCCATGATGCAGAGAGGAGCGGGGAGAGGGCTCTTCTCAGCAAAGTCCAAACATGGCCACTTGAGGCTTCCAGGCCCTGCAGAACAGAGCACGTAGTCACAGGAGGAAGGGCTGTGGAGGGCAGGCCTCATGCGCATGAGAGGAACAGGTAGGAAGAGCCTGAGGAAGGCCTGCCATCTTGCCCACGCAAGGGTTTTACATTATTCCAGAGGTTTGCCCTCAACTCCACAGGCTCTTTAGGGATGGCTCCTGCAGGAGCCCAGGGAGCCTCAGGCGGGCAGAGTCCTGTGGAGTCGCCGGGCCATCTCTGTCTCAGGGTGTGCCTCCTGATGGCCAGCTGGTCATGGAGGGGTCAGCCTCCCCCAGAGCCATTCACTCTCCCTGCTTCCCTGGCAAAGACTTTCCTTCCCAACCTCACACTCCCCTTTCCAGCCTTTCCAGCCAGGTCAGGACCTGGAAGATTACAAGCCCATTCCCTCAGGGAGGGGCAAGCAGGCCCCCGGCTCTGGTGGCCGTGCCCTGTTCTGTGTTCAGAGGGAGCACGGGGGTCTGGGCCCAGGCTTTGGCATGAGCAGTGTGCAGGGACGTAAGTCAGCACCAAGGCAGAGAAGAGACTGGGCCAGGGCTCTCCCACTGGCGGATGGCCGGCTAGACTCAGCCCTCCTGTAGATGGAAGGGAAACATGGGTGCCATCCTGCATGGCCTCCTGGCACCATTGACTGAGAAGGAAGATGGGTGTGGGTTTGCTTCTCCCTGCGTGCCAACCCATTCACACCAAAGTTCAGGGAACCGATTGTGGGTTCTGCAGTTTCACGATCATTATTAGCCTCTGTCTTGCTGGTCTCCCAGGTTAGCCAGCTAATCCGACTCGGAGGAGGAACTCTAGGCTGGGAAGCTCTCGTCCAGAGGTGGCTGGAGGGGGGAGGCTGGATGCTTTCACCACATTAGCCACCTGGTTTCCAGAATAACACCCCAAGGGGACCACAAATTGGGAGCTGATGCCTGTCTGTCTGGGACTTTTGCTTGGGTTTCAGAAGGTCAATTGTGTCACTTTAATTAGCTTTGGCTCATTGCTGGCTATTACCCTGCTCCTTCTGAGGGTTCCCTCTTCTTCTTCCCTTTTGTGCCACTCTTCTTGGTAATTAGCAGTGCCTGGAAGGGCGTCCTGCCAAGAGATGGCCAAAAGGCAGAGCAGGCGCTGTGGCAGTGGCAGCTCCAGTGCCAGAGAAAGGACAGGCAATTAAAACAAAGTGATTCATCTTGGGAATGAGTGCAAATTGCCTTCCATTTACAGGAATTGGGGCGGGGCTCCAAGCAGCCTCTGAGGGCTCATGGGGGGATGGAAGTCTGGGCCATTGACCAGTAAGTAATGAGCTTCCCTGAGTGCTCCCTGCTGACCCTGCTGAGAGGGGACCCAGTCGGCCGGTGGACCAGGGTGTGGGCAGGGGCATCCTGAGGCTGCTCGGTGCAGTTAGGACACAGGGGAAAGTGGGGTGATACTCTTGCAATTGGTGGTCCTGGCGATCCAGAGTGGTCCTAGACACCCTCACTATTGGAGGCCTCTAGAAAGAGGCTGGGGACCACCTAGGCCTTGTTGTGCCAGCAGGGATTCAGGCAATCAGACGGCTATTTGAAGAGCATTTGCTGGATGGGCCAAGCATTGCCGTCAGAGATGAATAGGGATGGGTCTTCCTCAAGGGACTTAGAGTCTAGGGGCCAGCAGTCAGCAGGTCAAGAGAGGAGAGCAGAGGACAGAGGCACTGTGATGGAGACAAAAGGACGTCTATGGAGAGGACAGTCCTACCTGGCGGGGGTGAATGTGTCCAGGAAAGGGACCCAGGTGACTAAGTGTTCTCCCGAGGAAGGAGCAGCAGGATGGAGTGGGGGAATTAATGTAGCCAGGGAGCAGAACCTACGGAAAGGACACATGAAAAGGCCTGCTGGAAAACAGCTCACCCTGGCTGAGTTGGAGCAGGCGGGCAGGGGGCTGGGAATGCCACGCTCTGGAGCTAGGGCTGAGCGTACAGGCAACGGGGAGCCACTGAAAGGGTTGAAGCAGGGATGTGATGAGGTCAAGTTTGCCATTTTAGGCAACTTCCAGCCGCTCTGGGCTTTTCTATCATATCTGATTTGGACAAGCCTGCTACATTCTACAATAGAATCTGAAACACATATGTTGAACTGTTACTTCATTTATATGGGTAGTGAGTACATGGGTGTATGCTGTTTTTTATCTTGACTTTACATTTTAAATTTTCTAAATAAACAATGAGGTTTTTTTTTTGGTATCCATATGATAGAATATGGTGCCGTGTTGAAGAATGGAGATTAAAATACATGGTCTATCATGACAAATGGCTTGTGAGATATTTTTAAGTTGCAGCACAGGATGTATCGTATGATTTTATTTTTTGGTGACAACAATAAGGACAGAATAAAGTGGTTCTGGAAGCAAACTACCAAACTATGAACAATGGTCAAGTTACTTTTGAGTGGCGGGTTTTAGATGCAGATAATAGAGAGAAGGCAGAATTTTCATTTTCTATTTTATGCCTTTTAGATTTTTTGAATCTTTACAATCAACCTATATTATTTTGAAACAAAACCCTCATATTTTAAATTTATTGATATGAGAGAGGGGGCACTGATTTGTTTTTGCACTTACTTATGCATTCATTGGTTACTTCTTTTTTTTTTTTTTTTAAGATTTTATTTCATTATTTTTTTGTAGAAAGAGGGGAAGGGAGAGAGGCAGAGAGGGAGACATCAATGTATGGTTGCCTTTCACCTGCCTCCAGCCACAGACCTGACTGGAGACCTGGCCTGCAACCCTGTTTTATGTGCTCTGGCTGGGGAATTGAACCTGCGACCCTTGGGTTTGCAGGCCAGCACCTTGTCCACTGTGCTACCAGCCAGGGCTGTGGTTACTTCTTTTATGTGCTCTGACTAGGGATCGACCCACAACCTTGGCCTATTGGTATTTCACTTTAACCAACTGAGTTAGCTGGCCAAGGCAAAACCCCTCCTTTTTTGATAACTTTTTATTCTGATGCAATTTCAAACCTGTAGACAAATTGCAAGAATGGTAAGGGAACTCCCATTTACGCTTTACTTAGGCTCACCAGTGGTTTACATCGTGCCCCGAGTAACACATTTTATAAATGATAATTACCTCCACTTTGCAAACCCCAATGGCCACTTTCCCGTCTTTACCTTTCCGGACATCTCTCCTGCTCCTGACCCTCCTAGGCCCTTTTTCCTTTGGGAATCATCTGACCCAGACCTGTGGTTCTAATTCTCCTCTGGTTCTCCAACATCCCTGATTGCCATTTTATATTCCCCTTCTTGCTTTTTTCAGTATCCCTTAAACACCCAAGTTTCTCCAAGTTCCCTCCTGGGCCCCCCGCTTGGCTGTGTACGTTTTCTCCTTGGCAGAACTCATCCACTGTCATTGGCTAGAACTAGGATCTGTATGCTGATAAAGCCCAAACTGTGATTCCAGCCACCATCTCTCTCTTCAGTTTTCGATGCTCATATTCAAATGCCTCCTATTTCTCCACCAGTTGTTTGTTATGTTGCAGCCCTTGGAGGCAGCCCTGCTCCACCCTTTTTTTTTTTCTGTCCCTATCCTGGGGCTTTATTCCTATGGGCTCCTTCTGCTGCTTCCTTCCCTTGTCTTCATTTCTGCTTCTTCTGTTTCAAGCAATTCTTGCTACCCTCTCACATCTTTCCAGGTGCCTCTCTCCCACTCTTCACCCCTGTGGGGGCCACTGAGGGCAGTTCCAGCCCACTCCTGGCCCAGGTGCCTGCAATAGGACTTTCTGTAATCACCTTCACAATGGGGCCTAATGACTCGAAATCATTTCCATCTTAGCCCACACGATTCCAGATTTACAGCTAACACCTCATGGTGGCAGTTGAATGCACGCTCCACCAGAAGTATATTTTGACCAGACAGGTTTTTTTTTCTCTAACACCTGTAAGCATAAAAACCTAGCTTTGCTCCTTAGTTCTCCTCTGCGCTCCAGCTCCATAGTAAGGATCCCACTTATCAGCTAGGCATTTAACAAGTTATAAGCTGACCTACCATGTGAGCAGTCTCAGGGACATTCACTTGTTTATAATCTTCACTTGTAAACATACTGAGGTCCCACGAACGTCACTTGCTGGGGTGGGAGCAGAGGATACAGATAAGAGGATGTGGATGAGTGTGGCCTGCTCTAAGGTCCAGAGGAACTCACAGGCAGGAGAGGAGATGAAATTACAATGAAAGAAGGAGGCCTTGTTCGAGTTAGGTACTGTGGTGCCATGGGAACTCAGAGGGAGCACCTGAACATGCCTAGGTTGGAGGAAGGTTTTACAGAGGTGACATTTAAAAAAGGTATTTATTTATTCATTCATTTTTAGAGAGAGGGGAAGGGAGGGAGAAAGAGACGGAGAGAAACATCCATGTGAGAGAAGCATCAATCGGTTGGTTGCCTCTTGCCCTGAACCTGCAACCCAGGCATGTGCCCTGACAGGAAATCGAACGGATGACTACTCCACATTGGTCAGGATGAGGGGCTGAAGAGTCCCTGGGCCTTTCTGCTCATTTTCATTTTGTGGGACGACACCCAACCAACTACTCGCCATTGGTCAGGATGAGGTGACATTTGAGGAATGAATGAGACTTCGATCCTCCTGATGTGGTAGGCAAGGGGACAGTGAGTGGGCATTTGTCATGTGTTTGCTCAGTATCTGAGCACCCTTTCTGCGCCACATGCTGAAGGGCTGATTTTTGTTTCCCTGCCATCTCCCCTTCCCTGGACCTTGCAGCAAGGCATGGTCAGAGTGAAGTTGAGCCTTGAAACCTGAGTTCAGCCAATCTGATGGCCCCATTGGATGTCTTCAGGAAGGTCAAGGACAGTAGGCAAATCTCTCAAAGCAACGGGTCCTGGACTAGAGTCTCAGCAGCAAGAACCCAGTAGGGGTGGGGGCATGGGTGGGTCAGGAGGACAGAACCAGCATGTCCTAACCAGATGCCCCTGTCACTGACTGACCTTGGCGCGCTCTCTGCCACCCGGCCTCCTTTGTTTCCTGCCTGAAAACTGCTGCTCTAGCTTGCCATCAACTCTTCAGTCACCAGAATTTTGCTTTTCAGAGTATCTCTTCTTTTTTTAAAAAAAATTTTATTGTTGTTGTATTACATTCATCCCCTTTTTGCTCCCCTCTGTCCCCCTCCCCACCCACCCATTCCCCCGAAAGTCAATCCCACCTGTTGTCCATGTCCATGGTTCCTTTATACTAGGTTCTTGTCTAAGCTGCTCCCCTTTCTTGCCTCTGCCTCCCCCCTCCCCCCAGCCCCTTTCCCCCTGACCACTGAAGGCCTATTTCTTGTATTCATATTCCAGAGTATCTCTTATATGCTTAAGCAGGGAGAGCTGGTTCCTGTTTGCCACCAAGTCTCCTATCTGGCCTAGGCTGGGAAGAACCTTCAGGCAGCTGGGGAGCAGGGTATGAAGTTTGGGGAAAGGCGGGCAGGGTGATGGGGCTGGAGTTCAGCGGGATGTGAAAGGAAAGGGGTAGTAAGCCTGGGAAGAGGGGCGGGGCCTTGTCAAACAGGCTGAGGAACTGGCTGTTTTCCCCACGTGAGATGAGCAGCCACTGAAGAGTGTAAGTCCCACGGTAAGACTCGTCCTTTCTGGAAGATCGAAGGAGATCTGTGCGGGGATGGATTAGAGCTCGGCTGCTGCTGCCCCTGAGGGAGATTTAGCCAAAGGCACCTCCTCCAGGCAGGCTGTCCTGGAGGGCGTAGTGCTAGGCTCCCAGAGGGGGACTAGATTTCATCCCCGACCTTCCTGCTCCGTGGAGCGGCCTGTACAACAGCTCCAGGGGCCTGGCTCTGGGGCA
This sequence comes from Noctilio leporinus, assembly GCA_004026585.1. Classification (NCBI taxonomy): domain Eukaryota; kingdom Metazoa; phylum Chordata; class Mammalia; order Chiroptera; family Noctilionidae; genus Noctilio; species Noctilio leporinus. The sequence goes on from PVIW01009264.1 coordinate 33,378, forward strand.
CAGCCCCGTCCCTGTCTCTAAGGAACTCCCGGTCCCTGTGCTTTGCTTTCTTCTCCTGACACCAGCCTCCTTCTCTCCTTGCCGGACAGGCAGCCTCTCTCTATCTCTAACCTTTGAGGAAACAAAGCTACTTTCTGAGCTGGTTCTCAAGACACGACCCTTCATCTCACACGGATACCCGATACCCGTGGTTCTCTTGTTTCTACCCCTAGACATCTCTTGTTTCCCCTTAGGTGTCTGCTCTTCAATCAACTCATCCCTCCAGGAAAACAATGACGTGCCGCTGCGGGGAAATGACAGCCATCAGGCCCTCGGCCCTCTGCCCTTAGGCTCTCCGGCTCTGAGGAAGCTCGAGGAATGCAGGCTCCGGACCTGTCATACTAACAGAACGTCACAGGGCATTTGATGTCACCTGACTGCAGTTCTGTCAGTGAGGCCCCAGCCTCTGCCTGAATGCCTCCAGTGACGGAGAGCTCATTGCTCAATGTCGCAGCTGGCGGTCTGGCCAGCTCCAGCCACTGGGAGTCTTCTTCATTTATGCGACTTTGGTCTGAGTGCCGGGATGTTGGAACTATAGGGAGCTATGACATGGTCACTTTGTCACCAGCTACCTTTGCCCAGAATTTGGGGGCTGATATGCTCTCCCCTCCCCCCCTCCCCCACAGTATTCAGTTCATTTTTGGAACCTCCAGACAGGCAGAGGCCTGGGTCCCCTTCCACAGAGGGTGATGGATTCGGGTGAGCTTCTCCAAGTCACACCCCACTCTGCCTCCCGGCGATGGAGCTTCTGGATCATTCCTGCACGTCCTTCCTCTGCTTGGTGCCTCTCCCTCTTCCCTGGGACTTGCACCCCGGACAACCTGACTGCTGAGCTCTCCCTGGACCGACCCCACCTGTGCCGAGAGGGCCTGTTGGAGTGGGCGGGTGGGTTGAGGTCTCACAGGAGAGGAGGGGGCAGGCATTTGGGGTGTGTGGCACCAGCAGGACAGATACTGTTCCCTGTTTGTTTTCCACCTCTTTCCTCTCATTATTTGCCTGGATGATCAGAACTGCGGGTGCGCGTGGGCGGTGCAAGCCTCGGTGTGTGTGCGTGCCCGGTGTGTGCGCACAGCTGTGTGGGAGGGCATGCGCGCCGGAGGCTTGGAGCAGGAAGGCCTCTCCTTGCCAACCAGCTCGGCTCTGACAGAGCTCCCACTGAATTGGCCTCAGAAAGTTTCCTGGGTTTGACAGGAACAAAACAGACGCTGCAGACAGGCTGTGCGGTTTCCTTGGGAACCCTAAAACGCAGATGGGGGCGGGGATGGTGGGAATCAGAGAAAAAGGAATGGTTGGCACCGCCTCTAGCTTTTTCTCCTACCCCCACTCCCCCCAAAGCTCAGGATACAAGGCGAGGGGTCCCAACATTTTCCTGGGGCAGAGGAGAAAGCACAGGCCTATGTGAGGGAACAGAGGTGCCGTCAGAGAGTCTGGCTCCAGAATCACTTTCTAGGGGAGTCTGGCACCCCCTGGTTTTTCTTTCTTACAAAGGTGACTTACCTTCCTCTACCATCCACTTCGCTTTCCTATTTGGGAAGCTTTAAGGACTCCCATCTCCTCCCAAACGAACCCAAGGAAAACCAGGGTTCCCACTCCCAGTTCCCTGCCAGACAGAAACAAGACTGGCAGGGAGTGCCCCACCGCCCCTGCCCATTCTGGGACTTGAGAACCTTGGCACTATTCTCTTGGGAGACAGAAGCAAGTTGGAGGCAGAAAACGGAGACTAAGAACAAAAGTCGTTTATTATAGTTGGGAAAACTCTCCTCCACTGCAGGTGCTTTCCGAAGTGAATGTGCTCATGGCTCCTGCCCTAGATCCTCCCTGGTTCCTTGTCTTGGGTACTAGAATTCATGGAAGTTCTAAAGGCATTTTTGCAAACACTTTCAAAACCAACTGCCCTGACCAGTTGGTTGAGCGTCATCCTGCAAAGTAACAGGTCACTGGTTCGATTCCTGGTCAGAGCCTCTGCCTGGGTCTGCGGGCGTCTGCAAGAGGCAACCTATCAATGTTTCTCTTTCCCATTGAGGTTTCTCTCCCTCTCTTCTTCTCTTCTCTCTCTAAAAATAAACAAACGAGAAACAACAGGCCATCTGATGCTGTTCAAGTCCTGGAATTAAATTCCACTGGTGGCCACCCGGCCTGCCCTTGGCACAACCCAGGCAGCGGACAGGGGCTCCCATTGAACTCTTGGGACAGCCCTTCTTCATTGAGGTATTGAATGTATTTAGGGAGCAGCTGGAAGGGAGGAGAAGAGAGCTGAGGGGCTGAAGAGTCCCTGGACCCTCTGCTCAAAGAGAAATCAGCCTGCTTTCCTGATGAGTCAATCTGGGACTTAAAAGAAGGAAGGAACGCTGGGCTGGGAGTGATGAGGCCAGGGTCCCAGCTGGGGCTGGAACTGACCAGCTGGGCGTGGGAGAAAGACAGCCACCCTCCTGGTGATCATAGTTTCGAACCAAACATTGGGACATACAGTCTGGTAAACAGTTGGGTGGGCAGAGACAATAAATCAGAAGATTTTCAATGAAACAGACGGTTGCCATGACCATGACCCCTCTGCTTCCTGAGACTGGCCTTTTTCTTCTTCCTCCATGCCTGCCTGGCCCGTCCCTCCCAGGGTGTGTTTTTCAAGATGTTTGGCTTTCTGCCTCCAGGGAATCCAAGGTTCCAGGGCATGGTCCCCTGCCTCCTCCCCATTGTCTGCCCTGTCACTCTCAGTTCCCTCAGCAGCCGTGTCAGGTTCCTCATCTCCCCATCCCGGCCCACACCCAGGATGAGCTGTCCCAGCTGTCCACCTCCTTCTGGCTCCCTGGGGAGTCAACAGGGTGGGAAGCTCACCCAGGAGAAAGAGAAGACGAGTTTTGAGAGTTGCCACCCCTCCCCCCATAGCTCTGAGAAGGGGACAAACGGCTTGGAGAAGGTGATAAATAGAAGACGATCCAGATTCAGTCGGTGGCTAAGAACTGCTTCTGAGAAGGGCAAGTGCCTAACAGGAAGGAGGAGAATGTGTAGGAGGTGGGAGGGTGACAAGGGAGGCCCAGGCTCAGTCCTGAGGGGTGGGGGTGACCATGTGGGCTGCCACTAAAGAGGCCCCATCACTGGAAATATTCGTCCCAAGCATCACATATGCACACACCCCAGTCAAAGGAAAGGAGCGTTTCCAGGTTTCTTTACGGGAGGAATTGGGCACAATGGATAAAAAAGCACCTTCTCCCCATAGGTGCCATGTTTTGGGATTTCTCTGAGTTCCCTACTTTGGGCATTGGGATCTTGTATTTTATAGGTTTCGACTTCCCTTAACCTTACACCTGCTGGCTTCCTGGCTTCCCCCAGGCCAAGAGATTACTAGGTGTTTTCTGTGACTGGCAGACCTGAATAAGAAGCAGGCTCTGGAGGTCAGACAGGTGAGGGATCCATAGTAGACAGTGACTGTCAGACCACGGCGCTTACAAGGAGCCTCCGAAGAGCCTGTGGAGGGAAGACCAAGCAGAGGAGGCCGAAGGATGTGAGCATGTGCAGTAGCACCAAGAGGAGGTGGCAGATCCCTGGTCATGACCTGGGCATTGCCTGGGTCCCTGAGCATGGCCTGGAGCACATATATAAACCACAGTTCAAGCTGGGCTTTATGTGTGCATGGGATGGGTATGAGGCAGCGGGAACTGGGGGAGTGTGTAATGAATCTCCTACCTCTGAAGATGCTTTACTGTCTTCATATGCCTCTATCTTCATATGATAGTCCCCTCTTCTTATAAGGATATCAGTCATTGGATGTGAGCCCACCCTAAGGCCAGGATGATACCCCCTGGAGATCCTTAACTAATTACACCAGCGAAAACCGTATTTCCAAATAATATCACAGTAGAAGGTTATGGGTAGACAGGGATTTTGGGGAGACATTGTTCAACCCACTATATTCCTAATTTCACCTTTGCACCAAGGCTCAGGGTGGAGGGGTGAGAGCATTTCCACAAGTTTGTTCACCACCCTGCTGGTGGGAGGGTCACAGGCCTGGGTGGTCAGAGGGCACATCAGAACCTACCCCACAATCCTCCTACCTCCTCGTTAGCCTGAGCTCCCTAGAAAGTAGTGAAGCCAAAACTACTGAACCCCGCCCCCATTTTAGACAGGAATTTTCCTTTTTCATCCAAAAGAGAGGCAGGTGTCCAGGATGCTTCCTTGGAAAAGAAATTATATCCTGGAGAACCATTTCTTGTTAGCTAAACTAATGTCTATTTTTTCTTCCTTTCTTTCTTTTTCATGATATTATTTATTTATTTTTAGAGAGAGGGGAGGGGAGGGAGAAAGAGAGAGAGAGAGCAATACCAATGTGTAAGAGATACATCCATTGGTTGCCTGTCACACGCCCCCAGCTGGGGGCCTGACACGCATGGCCCTGACTGGGAAGTGAACCAGTGACCCTTTGGTTCACAGGCTGGCACTCAGTCCACTGAGCCACACCAGCCAGGGCTGGACTTGTGTCTTTCTTAAGCCTCCCTCAATGCAACTCAGCCGTGTTTACTCTCTGTCTGCTCTTGAGGTAGATGTAGAGCAGCCATCCTTGATTTGCACCCTCTCTGCTCAGGCAGCAGTTACCATCATGTCTTTCCCTGTTTCAGTGGGAAAGGTTTATGCCTGAAGAGGGTTTGTCAGAGACATTCAGCTGAAACAACCCATCTAAATGCCCAGATTTTGAATTTTCTCTGGGAGCCCTCTCATTGACTGCTACTTTGCACCCCTCCTCCCCCTGGGTTGGTAACAAGCTGAGCTGTGACTGTCTCCTCAGCTCCAAGAGCTTAGCCACCCCTACTCACCACTGCTCTGCACGACTGCTCTCCAGGGAAGGAGAAATCCACTGGGAAGACAAGCTCCAGGTAGCACAGCCGTCTGTCACCACGCCACTCTAGGATCAACAATCATTGCTGAGATGAATGGGCTTGGAGTTCCCATCCCAACTAGTGCTCCAGAAGGGCGAAGTCAGACTCTCACTGGGGCCCCCACTACATTCATTCCCCTTTGGCATGAGAAGGAGAAAAGGGGACAGCATTGCAGTGGGAGGTGTCCTCCTTTAGCCCCTGAAGGTGGCCAGTGGCCCAGAGGCAGGGAACACTGTCATTGTGAGAGCTGAGTAGCTCTCATCACAGCTTTAATCAATAGGATGGCCAAGGTTAGAGAGCTTTGGGGTCTGGTGGTAAGAGCAGATCCTGCTCAGGCGGAGCTCAGGAGGGGGTGAGGTTTGGGTTTTACTCTGTCATTATTGGTATGCCTGCACTCCTCTTAGTCACTTCTAGCTTGCAATTCATAGGCTGACTGAAATCTATGCGTGTTCTTGAAAACAGATCTGTGTGTCCTTAATTTATATACTTGGTTGTATGCTCTTAATCTCATTCTGTTTCTTTGTTCTCACAGTGGTAGTAATTTAAGACCTATACATGTTGTCATGTGTACTTATTACAGCATTCCATCATGTGCACGTACCACATTTACTATCTACGTCAAGGTTGCTTTTAGCTTCTAAGTCCTGGAAACAGTGCTTCAGTGAAGCATCTCTTACATGTCTCCTCATGGTCCTGTAGGGGTGTTTCTCTGGAAGAGGGACGCTAGGCACTTACTCTCTGTAGGCTACATTCATAATTGTTATCTGGTTTTTAATTGCTAGTTATAGCTTCACCTGTACATGCCTAACCTCTCTTGCTAAGTCATAAGCTCTTGAGGCCAGAGACCATGTTTTACTCATTTTTGTATTCTCACAGGTCTTAATCTACATCTCATGCATAGTTGGTGCTTCATAAAACATTTTTAATAGACTGAATTAACATCTCCTTTCCCACTGGGATATTAATTTTCTGAGAGCAAGATTGATGGTGTTTCATTCATCTCAACCAAGTTCAGAGTCCGATTTTCCATAAACTACTCACCCTAAATATCACCCACTGCAGGCCTTCCTCCACTATGACATGGGAAGATAGCACAGGTAAGAGTGAACTGGATTGGGAGTTAGCAATGACTCCCATAGTCAACTAGCCATATGACTAGTTTTCTGACCCTGGATAAGGCAAATGTCCCCTCTGAGCCTCGGTTCCCCTCTGTGTACAATGGGAGGTGCTTAGTGGCTTCCTAGTCCTAGTTTGCCTTCAGAAGGACGTTGCACTGGATGATGATAAATGTTACCTGTCCATCTCTCACCTGAGAAGCCTGCTAGAGGAGAAAGTGGAGCCAGGGGGAAAGAGGCCAGGCACACCACTGGGGAAGGCTCCATTCTTCCCTCGCCACTCCCTCTTTTCCTCCATCGCCCCAAGCCGATTGGCTTTACCTTTGTCTACAATAGTCAACAAGGAAGACATAGTGTCCCACAGAGGGATTAGGGCTGTCTTGGGAAAATCCAGAATACAAACAGAGAAAGAGAAGATAATGTTGAAGGAAGATGAAAAGCCTGCAGTGATAATTGGGGTCATAGCAGGAATTCAAGAGATGCCTCACTCATGGGCGATTAGTTGGAGGATAGAAGAAATAGGGCAAACCTGTAGCCCATTATTACCCTCGAAATATGGGCACCTAGCACATGGTCCACCCAGCGACTCCTGTTCAAAGAGGGATTAAAGTGGTTGGGGGTGAAAACCATGTGGATTCAGGCTATACTAGGAAAATTCAAACAGGACAGTGGGAGTGAGTGCAGGACTGAAGGGGTTCCCAACCAGGCTGCAAGAAAATCACTACTGGGTGGTATTTCGAAAGTACAACCTACCCTAGAGGAAAAAGTCAGCAGTTATGAGAGACTGAGGGTGAGGGGTGGCGGGTGGAGAGTACACCATGCTCAGCTGAGAGGTGCAGGGTGATGCAGGCAATTAGGGTTAAAGACAGACCTTCTCAGGGCCCTAGGAGATCACGGAGGAAGCCCCCCAGCTCCTTAAAGGCTGGGCCTGGCATGGGCCTAGCGTCACTGCTGCTGTGTTATATTGGGCAGCGCAGTCAGAGGCCAGCCTAGAGACAAGGGGAGTAGCAGTGGATTCCATTCCTTCATGGGCGGAGTGTCAAAGGACTCTTGGCCATGTTTATTCATTTACATGTGCTACAATAAAATTCCACTCAGCCCTTTCCTTCCCTCCCCGACTGCCTGCTCCTAACCCACCTCTGCCTTAAGCTCAACCCCTCCCTCTGGTCTCTGCCACTGAGCTCTGTCCTAGCACACCATTAGCTGTGGTGGCCCCTGGAGGGTGACACCCTCCAGGGGCCACCCCCTTTCTCTGCCATCTCCATCCACCTCAGCCCCTTCATTAGTCTCTTTCACAGGGCAACTGGGGATCCCTTTTCTCTGTGAACTTCATCTTGGATACTCCTTCTGTCTCTCCCCACATGGAATTAAATGTTCCCTTTGACAGAACCAGCCTTTTACCGCCATTATCCAATGGCTGCTGCTGTTTCTGTTATGAAGAGGCCTCAGCTTCCTCTTATCATGATTCCCAGACTCACCCCAGACAGACATAACTAAAATTGAATTATTTGATTCTAACCCCTCAATCCAAGTGGAGGCTAAAGATAGAAATACAATTAATCAGTCAGTAAAGATTTATTGACTAGAATGCCCAGTACAGTGGGGATCCAGGAGCCACCGCATAACTGATAATCAGTGTGGACATGCAACCAGCAGGTATGAATAAAATAGGAGCTTGCACCTGAGAGGGAGTTCCTTGAGATCAGGGACCAATCTTATTTATTTGTGTCACTGGCGTCTGGAACCATGTCCCACAAATGTTAAGTACATGAGTGAATAAATGGTTGCACACTTACCATGGGCATAAAATTACTTCCAGAAAGCCAACTCCTCTTGGATTAAGTGTTTACATGAGTCATGAAGAAGTGTCTGGAGGGCACTGGGAATCAAGAATTAGGACTCTTCTTTTACATCTTTGCTATCTGGCTCTGGCCATCTGCTTATCCTGGCTTGTCCCTGTCCTGGCTGAGAATGCTCAGGAGTCCAGGACTTTCTAAATGACCTCAGCATCTGACTCACAGTCCTTTTCTACACTCTGCTCTCACTCAGTAATTCAATCTCTGTGTAGAGCTGTTTCCTTTCTAGTCCCCTGATCCAACAATTCTTGACCTCAGCCTGCTTTTTTTTTTTTTTTTTTTCCTGTGCTGTTTCTAGCATAGCTTTCCAGCCTTGCCTCTTAAGATGGCTTTTTATACCCTAGACTGTCAAACCAGGTGTCCCTCTGCCCCAACACCCCACCCATACTTTACATTTCAGCTCAAATGCTACTATGCTCATAAGACTTGTGCTGATTCACCCAACTGGAGGTGGACTTGTCTTTCCTGAACATTGTAGTGAATCTCAGTTGTCCTTTCATGGTACTTGTCATAGTCTGCTCTCTCAGTCTATTCAGGCCGCTGTAACAGAAAATCCCATAGAGTGGGTGACTTAAACAACAAACATTTACTTCTCACAAGTCTGGACACTGGGAAGTCTGAAGTTAAGTCAAAGTGCCAGCAGATTTGATGTCTGGTGACGGCCTGCCCCAGGTTTATAGATGGTGCTTTCTAGCTGTAGCATCACAAGGCAGCAGAAGAGAGTAAAGGATCATTCTTGAGCCCCTTTTTTTTATAAGGGCACTAATCCATTTACAAGAGTCTTGACCTCATGACCTAGTCACCTCCCTAAGACCCCACCTCCTAGTACCATCATGTTGGGAGTTAGGATTTCCACATGAATTTTGTGGGGGAGGGAGACATTCAGTCCCTAATGTCTGCCTTCTCGCAGTGACTTGTGTGTCTGCTCATCTCTACTCTGACGTCAGTGCTCATGACGAGGGGCTGTGCCTCACTCACCCCTTCAAGCCAGCGCCCAGCCCTGGACAGTGGACATATACTATTTTGTCTTCACAGCACGCCATCTTTTAAGGATTCCTCATTCTCCCACTTCTATATGACCCAAGCAGAGCTGGTAACCACAGCGGCCCACAGAGATGGGCTGACGATGCAGGCTGGTCAATAAGAACTCTTTCTCCCAGCCCCTGAGCTGGCACTCAGCCTTGGCAGCATCAAAAGCAGTCTTCCTTGAGCATCCCTATGTGTATACAAAGAGAAAGCTTTTATCTCCTCTGAGGCTGGAAACTGGGGGGCTGACATGAACTGAGGCTCTGGAGCCTTCTCTGGCCACATGCAGGGAACTATCTGCAAAGGAAGGAGATAAAAACAATCAGAGCTGGCATATTGAGTGCCAACTTTGTGCCAGGCCCTGTCGAAGGCACAGTGTGGAAGGTCTCATTTACTCCTCAAAGGGATCTTGAGGCAGATAGATACCATTATTATACCCACTTTACAGATGAGTCGATAAGGGCACCGAGAAGTTAAACAACTTATATTAAGTCACCGGCTACTTAGGGGGTAGAGCCAGGATTTGAACCGAACCTGTGGGGCCCCAAACCTATCATGCTATGCTGCCTTATATATAAGCCAAGACGAACATAGTTGGTAGAGAAATTGATTAATTCACTTATGAACCAACGCAAAAGAGAGCCGCTGGCATCATTTGAGCTCCTGGATTTAGCTATGCCTGGAACCAGCTGACTCATGTGCTTTTAGTTAAATAAGCCAGTGCATTCCTTTGTTTTACTTAAAATAGTCTACGTATCAGTCACTTGTACTCTCCTGGGTTCATTGAGGAATGATGTGTCTTGGAGACAGAGCATTACTTCTGGCTCTGCACCCCGGCACCACCTTTCACTTGCCACCCAAACTTGGACAAATGATTTGCCCGTCCAGGGCCCTGGAGGTAAATGACCCTGGCCTCTTAGGCTGAGGGGACTGCGGCTGGAGATGAGATTACATGTAAATGCATTTAACATCCTACTAACGCAATTTAAGTGCTCAGTAATGATTGGAGCTCATCTCTTCCCCTTTCCCTTTAGCAGCGGCTTCGCTGTTCAATAAGCATTTGCGGAATTGAATTAAATCCTCCAGAGGTTGCAGGATGTTCTGGAGCTTGAAAACAGCTGGAGCTGGGGAGTCTCCAGCCAGGGGAAGTTCCTCAGCTGGAGGTGCTGCCTGGCCGTTCTATCTGGCGAGTAAAAACAAAAGAAGAAGAAAGAAAGAAAAAACACAACATTCAGCCCTTGTCCCATGTCCCTGACAGCTTTACCCTCTCCAGCTTCCAGATCCTTCCAACCCAGGGCGTGTCTGCCATAATCTCAGAGGTGTCCCCGCAACCCCTTGTCCTCCTCCTTATAGTTTTTCTTCATACCCAGCCGCCCACCAGGTCCTTCTGATTTATCTCCTAGAACTTTCTCAGACCTCTCTCTCCTCCTCCCCATGGAGTGTGCCCTTGCCCAGGCCTTGTTGCTTTTCCGATGTTTGCCTTGAACTCCTCATTGGTATCCCTCCCGCCATCAGCCCCACCAAGTACTGGGAACAAGGTGGCCAGACCACTCTGTGCCTTAACACCCCCATCGCCTGCAGGCTGAGGACAGACCTTTAGCAGACGCACAAGGCCGTCCTCTGCTTGGCCCCCTCCTGTCTCCCACCCTCTTCACAGGGTCCCCTCGACCAGAACACCCTGTATACCCACCTCCGGCAGTCCCCTCCCCCTGCTCTTACTTGTCCTTTAAGACTCTGCTCAGTTTTTTTGGTTTGTTTGGTTTTCTCTCCTGGCAATCTTCCCTGAACTCCCACTCCAGCCTCCGGGACCAGTGCCCTCCCCAGTGTTCCCACAGTCCCCTTATATATAAGTCTGTCTTCTGTCACTGTATTGTGACATGATTGTTGTCTGGATCTGCTTGGAGAACACTGAGGTCAAGGGCAAGATCTCGGTCATGTTTATAACCTTTGCACCCAGTGGACCCTGACCTGCAGACACCATGAACACAGGAGCAGAAAAGGAGAAAGAGGAGCTGTTTGTTATATTTCTTGCACACTGATCTTGATTTGCATTTGTCCCCTGCTGGATTTCTGTCATCACTGATGGCGGCCAGTGCTTCTTTTAATGGCAACTACTACAGCCTTAGGGTTTAATTGCTGGAGGGTGGTGGGCTATTTGCTGGGAGGCGGGAGGGGACCGTTTCTCACCTTGTACAGTGAAAGAAGAGGATCCTCTGTGGTTGTGGGGTGATTTGAGTAACGAATTCTCACATGGCTTTGCTTGCATGCCCATGAGCAGGGAAACCTCTGGTTAGCTTAAATGGCCCTATCTCAGTTTTGAAAAGGATACAGTATTTCTTTATAGCTAACATGGGCAGTGTGTTGTGATGCCTAACTTAATATAGGCCAATCCCTGGCAGACCGGGGGGCCTGGTGACACCATCACCCCTGTTTTCCATGGGCCCCCAGGGCTCCGTCTGCTGCTGCTGACCTTGAGCTTTCGTGTGACCTCTCAAAAGTGGAGGATTCTCCTTGGCCAAATGTGCTGGTGATTCTGGTCAGCCCGCCTCGCAGGGCCGGTGGGAGGACAGGATGGGGTGGGGCAGTGACAGGGTTGAGCGGGAGGGGACCTGGGGGTGGGGCTTGGAGGGGTGGTGGCCCTGCCGGACAGGCCTCAAGCTGCTCTGCTGGGATTTCTGGGGTTTCATTCCTCTATAATTCTCATTTCTCCCCCTCTCAAAGCTGTTTCTCATTAAAAAGAAATGTGTTCTCTCTTCCTCCCTGAGCCTTGCCTGGCTCGGCTCTGAGAACCAAGCTGCATCTGCTCTTGTTTTAGGCTCCCACTAATTCAAACCAAAGAAGATGCAGGCAGGCTGCCCGCAGGGCCACCCTTCGCTCCCTCCTCCCCCAGCTTGCCCTCACACCCTCCTTCCTCCCTCGATGGAAAATCCGGCCTCAGACTGCCCCTGTGACTGGAAAAAGCAGGGTCAGCTCATGAAAGCAGAACAGGGGTTGTTAGCTTTCTTTGTTCCAAGGGTTATTAGAAGGCATGGCTTAGAAAGGGTGTGACCCAACCTGGGCGGGCTCCAGCCAGAAAGGTGGGGGCGTGCCTCAGAAGGTAGGCGGGCCTGCCGGAGCCGGGACTGTGTTAGAGGCAGCTGAGAGGTGTGGGTGGAGGGTGGCTACAGAGGGGAAATGTGTGTTGGACAGTGGAAGTGGTCACTGTCCTAGTCACCAGGCCAGGAAGGAAGGCCGGAGGGAAGTGACTTGTTCTATTCAGTTGTCAGTCCAATTGTCCCTTGGAAGATGCTGGGCCAAGACCACTGCTCCCTCCTTCCCTCTCTTCTGCTCCCTGGGTGGAGGCAGGAGAGGACAGGAAGCCAGGAAAGAACTTGAACAGCTGTGAGGAGGAGGACCTGCCTCTCTGGGGGTCCAGCTGCTGGGAGTTCTCTTTCAGTGCCTCAGTGACTGCAGGAGACTAGCTGTCCACGGTGCAGTTGTGGTGATACCACCATCGGGGGTGCCGTTGTGGATTCCTGGATTATCCAACACGAAGGCTGGGGGTGTGGCCTGAAGGGATCACATGGGTGGGAATGGGAAGAAGGAGACTAGATAAGAGTCAGCTGAATTGGGGACCGCAGAGGGTGGGATGGGGGGGAAAGAGGCAGATGTAGAAGCTTGAAGCTTGAAGCTCAAAGGCTAAGTTGAGGAGAGCGTAGTGGTAGGGGATTTATACCCCCCTACAGTGCTCTGTCCTGTTCAGCTGTCCCCCACCCTGATTTCTGTGCTATGTTTAGCCATCTGAGAATTTGAGGACCAATCCTGGGAAGTTCTGGCTCCATGTGCAGGAGACAGCAGAAGTGACGACACACGTGGGATCGTTGTCATTACACACATATCTGCCCCTTCTTCCTTTAGTAATAAAACAGAATTCCATGAGGCAGCTGGTTCCTCAGCTCAAGACTACATCTGCCAACTTCCCTTGCTGCAGCCTGGGGATGAAGTTTAGGCAAGGGGATGTGAGTGGAAGGGACACACGTCGTTAATGGGTAGTATGGTAAAGAGAAAGGCATACGCTCCACCTTCCTTTTCCCTCTTCTCCTTAACCAGAATATGGATGTGATGGTGAGGAGCTGGAGCTGTCATCTTAGACCTTGACAGGGAAGGCACATGTTGAGGTTGACAGAGTAACAAGATACAATGAGCCTGGATCCCCTGTACCATGCAACTGATGCAACTGTCCTAGACTGTTTCTACTAAGACTTACTGAGAGAGAAATCCCCTGCTATTTTGATCAAGTCCCTTATCACTATGGCCTTTGTTACAGCAGTTGAACCTTTCTTTTCAAAAAACATTTTTTAAAGATTTTATTTATTATTTTTAAAGAGAGGGAAAGGGAAAGAGGCAGAGAGGGAGAGAGACATCAATGTATGGTTGCCTTTCACCTGCCTCAGCTACAGACCTGGCTGGAGACCTGGCTTGCAACCTGGTTATGTGCCCTGGCTGGGAATCGAACCAGTGACCTTTGGGTTTGCAGGTCGGCGCCTATCCACTGTGCCACCAGCCAGAGCTGAACCCATCTTTAACTATACAAATGACACAACCAGCAGTTATGACATCTTAGTATGTGTCCATCACTGTTCTGAATGTTTTGTACGTAGCATTTCATTGGATCGCTTACCACAAGCAAGCCAACAAGTTGGTGAACAGCAACCCTCTAAACACCCCAGATCCATCTCCTCTCTCTTTCCTACCCTCAATCCAGGCAAGGGCAGGTTGCTGGGCACAAGCCCAGGTACCTGTCCTCAAGACCCTCATTGTATCATACCAGGCAATAGATGATGCGCACATGAAGGACCCACTCAGAGTGACAGAGCCCCGCCCACCACCCCAGCTCCACAGGGAGGTAAGCAGGAGGAGGGTGGCAGTCATGCTAGGTGGCTGCAGCCCAGGTTGTTTGCACTGGCCTGTGTACCAGTCTCTCTTGTGCCCTTCCTTCCCACACAGGGTTGTCTATTATGGTTGCAAGAAAGTCAGAGTGACATTACTGAGAATGTAGCTTTGAATTTGCCACTGGCCTGAGGGACCTTTGCCTTCCATGGTCTGCAGCACCTCGGAGCAAATGGAGTGTCAGCTTTTCAGTGTGGACAGAACACACACACAGATGTCATTGGAATGGACATCGGCCAGGTTGCCTTCCTGAGCATCCCTTCAACCTTTTTCTGCTCAGAGTATCTTGCTTTTCCTTCAGGGATGTGCCTACCACAATTTCACGTGATCAATGTCTGCCTTCTATTCAAACCTGACTAACATCTCCCCTGGGAACCCAGCGCTGCATCTTAGGCAACAGGATGGATGGCAGTTAAGATGGAATTGTCTTGACCTTAGAGTTCCTGCCATTCAGAATATTGAGCAGGGTTTACATAATTAATTAATTAGAGCAAATTCCAGCAGATCCTTCAGTGCTGTCACTCTCTTGCAGTTCAGTACGCATTTTGAAGAAGTGAGACAGTTGCCCTAGAGTTAACAGGGAGGTAATGCTATGTCAGCTGCATGGTTGTGGCCCCTGGCCCTGGCCTTCCCAGGAGAGCTGCCCAATCCCCTTTCATTCTGGGAGTTTCCTCACAGTCAGGCTGCGGCACAATTTCAGGGAGCACCATTCACCTGCTGTATCTGTAGTTGTGCAAAAAGGTGGACTTGCCCAGTCTCCCTCCAATAATCCCCTATGGTGGCTTCAGTTGGCCCAAGTCTATTTCTGAGGGTCACAAAGAACCAAATTTGCAAATTGAGCCATTCTCTCCACACCAAGTAGCATTGTTCTCAGACCGCCTAGCAACTAGACTTACTTCCCTTTTCCTCGAAGTGCCCCAGGGATCGGGTTGTCAGATATATAAATGCAAATATAAATAAATAGAAACACAGGACACCTGGTTCAACTCAGAGAAACATAAATGAATTCCTTTTTAGTTTAAGTGTGTCTCATGCACTATTTGGACAGCCTGTATTGCGTCTGGCAACCCTGTCCAGGGAAGAAAATGATGTTATCTTTTGGAATTGATCTAGAGGCCCCTTTACCCTATTCTGCTGCCCTTTACCCTGACGTGTGAATAGCTTCTTTAGGTGTGGGCATAGTATTTACTAGGTAATTGGCTAAAGGTGGGCATCTATACAAAATGAACCAATGTGGCTGCCCAGGGTTTTGAGCAGGAAGAAAGAATGAAGTGCTCTCAGGTGCTCAAGTTTGGAAAAACCTTAATTCAGGGGATGATGGCAACCTTGATTTCATACCCCGAACAGGAGAGATGAGTTGGGTGTACATGCACAGGCAGAGGGGAGAGAGGGAGACCGTTCAGATGGTGTTCAATCTCCGGTTCCGGGTACTCCTGAGGCTTTCTGCCTTTACCATGTTTTGATCTTTGATCTTTCTTAGATCTATAATTAAGTTCTTTTGTGCCAAGGAGTTGAAGCCAAATTGATCCAAGTTGCAACTCTAATTTTGTTGGGTCGGAGTAAACTGGTAAGTTTCTATCTTCCCAAGATGTGAATAGCAGCCATCTCTTTACTCACCTTGGGCTCCCCGGCATTTAACCCAGCCCCTGGCAGAGAGTAGGGATTCAAAGATAAATAAATTAATAGAGGACTCCGTGGGATTGGAGAGCTGCGGCCTAATGCATACTCCACAGATCTTATTTCTTGACGGAGTGATACTGACATCAGCAACTTTTCTCAGCAGCTCACTGAGAAAAGCATCTGCCACCCACTACTGGCCTGTATGGTGGAGGGCAAGGCTGTATCAGGTTATATACTTTTGTCCAGGAAGGAGAATAAAGCCTTTTTGATAAGGATCGTGGCTGCTGAAACAACATGGCTTCAAAAGCCAGTCTCCTCATTCTCTGCGGTTGTTTTTATTCCTTTCTAGACAGATGAGAATATAATAGGAGCAAGTTCTGTTGGGTCTTCCTAAAGAGGCCCTGAGAAGGTGGCCCTAGCTCTTCAGAGACAGGAGGGAAACACAGGAAAGGGTCCCTGCACGGCACGTCCAATGGTGACATTAGGAACAGCTGTGCAGAGCTGAAGTGCTCAGACTTCCACATGGTTACAGCAAGTCCTGCCTGGCTGGGATTTTGCCCTTCAAGCCCCATTACCCTGGCTTAGTACTTTCAAAAGCCTGGAATTTAGTTGCCAGAGTTCAAAGGTCTCAGGTTACATCAGAGGCAGGGCACCTGGAAGCAATTCTCCCCCCTTCCCCCCAAGATTTTCAGGGAAGAGGAGTCAGCTTTCATTTAGGTACAGTGCCAAGCTGTCTGGAAGGCGAGACCAGTGAGTCCAGTTCTTTCTCTTTGCCAGAGGAAGAATGAACTGCTGTCCCTCTCTGCACTTGAGGAATTCTATCACCCTTAAATTATTTGTGTCAACCGTTTGAGTTGAAGAATTTCTGAGCTGGGAGAATCTGTTTGTTTTTCCGATTTACAATGCTCTTTTTGTCAGATCAAATTGCCTATACAAAGGGATGGCCTAACATTCAATTATGGAGAGAGGAAACAAAAAACAAACCAAGGCTTTGCCACATCAAAGTGAATATTATCTTTGGCAAAATGGAAAGAGATGCAGAAAAAAGGCTGATCGGAAGGTTCTGTTAATAATGAGCGTGTCAGCTGGTCCCTGAGGCCCCTAAACTTTCAAAGATAGGGATTCTTTCCTTTGGTTGTTCTGTTTTCTCTGGTTCTGGGTTCTTAGCACATTCCCTTATCCATTGCTTTTGTTTATTCTGTGCTAATTACACTTGCATGCTGGTTTTTGTAAGGATGGTGAGAGGAAATCCTCTCTGGAATAGTGATGTTGCTAGCACAATGGGTGGACAAAGCCGTAGACATTTACAGAAATGTTATTCTACCTCCATGAGTGTGTTCTTTCTAGAAACTTCTGAGCTGTAGACCTTATTCTCAGAAGGATGTATCTATTGACCTACCAGTAAATAGTTATCACTAACACTTTATCATCAACTAACTTTCCTATGATGCTAAGTTCTTCTGATATATTATCTCATTCAATTTTAAAAATAATCTTGTTAGAAGATATTATTATTCCCTTTCCCCAGATGAAAAAATTGAGCCTTAGTAACATTAAATAACTTGGCTGATGCCTCACAGCTGGGCAAGTCAGGGTTGGGACCAAATACTTTCTGACTCCAAAATCTTAATGCATTTGTGTAACTGGCTTCCTTCCCTGATCTACTTTTGTAAATTGCCTTTTCACTTTCCACAAGACATTTCAGGGGTATTGTGTTTTCTAGTGAAGGTGTCTTAGTTTGGGTTTGCAGAAGAGCTTCGGGGAACCAGTGAAGGCCCTGAAACCATATGCATCTTCCACGTGTCAGTCTTTATGTACACATTTCTGGGAAGTGGGGCCATTGCTTTTGTCACTCGGCAGTCCCGACTCAGTTTTCTGATCTTCTCAAAAGTATTTTCACTGTAGGTGGAAACACCAATACCTGCAGGGCACAATCTCCAACTGTGTTACAAGCACACCTGTGCCATTCATGGTACCACATCCGGGGGGTTTTGCTTTATTAAGACATAACATAAGACAGAAACTGACAGAGAATATGGAATGAGCTGTGGAGTTTAGTTGGGATATGGGTTCAGGCTGAAGTGGGGTAGGGGGTGTGAATATCTCCTTCCTGGACAGGTGACAAGTGGCCTCTGGTACTGTTAGCCTCTGGCCCTCGGAATCTTGACATGGCCTGGCTCCCTGAGGTCAAGGCTCTGGGGGATTGCACAACTGCAGAGCTCTGGACTAACTGATCATGCAGGTTCTTTTTTGCAGCCTTGCATAGAGTAGAGCAAGAAGGGCACAAACTCACCCTGGCTGGTGTGGCTCAGTGGATTATGCGCCATCCTGCAGAACCAAAGTGTTGCTAGTTCAATCCCCAACCGGGGCACATGCAGGCCAGGTCCCCAGATGGGGGTGCACAGGAGGTAATCGCACGTTGACGTTTCGCTCCTTCTCTTTCTCCTTTCCTTCCCCTCTCTCTAAAAAAAAGAAATACAATCCTTTTTTTTTTTTTTTTTTTAAAGAAAGGGACAAACTGTAGTCTGTGTTGTCCAGCTGAAAGCACACAGGGCAATTATGTAGTTAATCCCTTTGTGGGAGACCCTTTCCGTTGTGCCAATATCAGGAGTTCTGAGCAGCTAGGAGCCATATCAATAGATTATTAATTCACCTCGCCAAGGTGTAACAATTGAGTTCTCTGCCATGCCCTTTCTGAGGCGACAGTTAAATGATTTGATTAGAAAAGAGAGGAATGGCCCTGGCTGGTAGCACAGTGGTTAAGGCGCCCGCCTGTGAACCCAAAGGTCGCAGGTTCGATTCCCCAGCCAGAGCACATAACCAGATTGCAAACCAGGTCTCCAGTCAGGTCTGTGGCTGGAGGCAGGTGAAAAGCAACCATACATTGATGTCCCTCTCCCTCTCTGCCTCTCTCCCTTCCCCTCTTTCTAAAAATAATGAAATAAAAATCTTTAAAAAAAAAAAAAAAAGAGAGAGGAATCCTGATACCTGGAAATGGGCATAACTTGGGCCTCCAGAGAGCTTCCCACTGTGTACCCTTGAACTGAACGCCTGCTGCACTGCACCATGAAAGACATCCTTTGACTGGGACAAGCGTATAATGAGGCCTGGGTGTCAAATTTGAGAGCAACCATAATAAGGAGACCCAGCCCACATTTTCCTTCTGGAGTGGAATAAATAAGCACCAAAGGGAGAGCTAGGGGTAGCCCAGTTGCTGCTGAGCAACCGAGCCCCACGAAAGCGGTCACCTCAGACCAACTGCAGTGCTGTTTCTAAACCACCTAGCAGGCCGAACATTTAGGAAGCAGTATGATCCAAAGTATTTCAGGCACTGGTGTAATAACCAGAAGAATTCCTTAAGACAGAGCCCTGGGTTTCAATGAAAAGAACGTGCTTCTGCTCATTGCAAATGAACTTGGCAGGGAGTCTTACTCTGCCAACAGCTGCTGCACTCTGGAATTGGACTGCTACAGTCTGGAAGGAGAGCATCAAATGTTTGTTTATAATACAAAATACAATGCCAGACTTGAAAGCTTATGTGGGGGGAAAATGGGCAAAAATAGCCAAGAAATAGTTGAAGAGAAGAATAAGGACAGAGGATCTCAAAACACACCATAAAGCGTTAGTAATTAAAATAGTATGGTATTAGTAAATAAATAAATGCAATAGAATAAATGGTCCAGAAACTGTATATTGGGTTCGCCAGGAAGTTTGTTTAGTTTTATTCCATATAATGGCTCTAGTGGTGCTTGGTTGTCTTTAATTTCATTTGAAAAAAATTTGTTAAATTGTATTGTGACAGCTGTCATACCAGTGTGCATTTAAAAAAGAACTTATCAAAATTCATGAATTTTTGTGTAACCATTTTAATATCGGAGATGGAAGAAAATATGCAACATTTTTGGTATATTATGCTTCATTATTTCAAGAAAGGTAAAAATGCAATTGAAGTGAAAAAAAAAATGATTTGTGTAGTGTATGGAGAAGGTGCCATGACTAATTAATCGCGTGGCAAAAGTTGGTGAAGTTTCTCCATATGACTGAGGCTTTGGGCAAATAATTCTTTTTTTTTTTTTTTTTAATTTTATTGTTGTTGTATTACATCCATCCTTTTTTTGCTCCCTTATGTCCCCCTCCCCACCCACCCTTTCCCCACAAAGTCAATCCCACCTGTTGTCCATGTCCATGGTTCCTTTATACTAGGTTCTTGTCTAAGCTGCTCCCCTTCTTTGCCTCTGCTTCCCCCCTCCCCCCAATCCCTTTCCCCCTGACCACTGCTGGCCTATTCCTTGTATTCATATATTTGGTTCTGTTTTGCTTGTTGTTAGTTTTGCTCATTATTGTCCCGTAATGGGTGAGATCATATGATACCTGTCCTTCACTGACTGGCTTATTTCACTAAGCATAATACTCTCCAGTTCCATCCATGTTGTTGCAAAGGGTACAAGTTCCTTCTTTCTTTCTGCCATATAGAATTCCATTGTGTAAA
>PVIW01009265.1:0-31985 GCA_004026585.1 Noctilio leporinus
AAAAAATAAAAAAAAAAAAAAAAAAAAGAGGAAGGAAGAAAAGAATAAAGAAAGGGTTTAGAAAGGTTGGGGAAGGGAGGAATACTTAGATTGAGGACTGGGAATGCGTTATAGCCACAGAGTGAATAGACTTTAAATCGAGAGTAGGGGAGGGTCTTGGGTATTTAGGTGGATTGAGGTATGGTGGGGATTAAGAATATGTGAGAAGTAACTTTTGCAAAGGATATGTTGGGGCTTAATAGTTCATATTGCTCTCGGTATAATTCAGGTGCTTGAGATTGGCAGCAATCCCTTTCCTGATGCTGCCTCTTTTTCTTGGTCAGGACTTTTCATTCTATAGTCTATATTCTAGCCGGTCTTGGCGCGTGGCAGGGCCTCTGTTTGTCACAGTAGGGCTGATTCTGAGTGTCCGCCCCCAGATAGGCTGGGCCTTCCGCAGCCTGGCTGGGTTTCAGGGCTGCCGGTGTTCTGGAGCCCGCAGGGAGCCCCCTCCCACTCCTGGCAGAGGTTCCGGCCCAGGACGCGCCCCCAGCACTTCTGCAGGGCAGCCCGCAATTTCGCTGGTCCCTGTGACGACTGGTCCCGCCCCCGCAGTTCCGGGAGGTGGCCGGGCCTGTCAGTCAACACTGTCCGGGGTCCGCCTACACTGTCCCGCCCTTCCGGGGCGGGCACCACACCCCCAAGCCAATCAGCTCTCCGCGGAGTCCTTTACGCAGCCTCTGCGAGGAGCCCCTCCCAGGCGTGGGTGGTGCGGCCTTTGTCTCCGGCAATGGCAGGTCGCCCACCACTAGTTCCCTGCTTGCCGCCTCTCTGGCTGGCCGTTTGGAGTTTCCCGCAGAGCCTGGGGGCCTGTGTGGTTGCGCAGGGCTGGGCCTCCCCCCTCGCAGGGGCTTCTAGCTGCTGTTTCCCCGGTGGCCCAGCAGCTCCGTTTTCGGCCCTCTCGCCGCCCCGGCCAGTGCACTTCCCACTCCCCCTGCTCCGGCTTCCCGCAGGACTCTTCTCCTCCGCCTCTAGCCCCGCTCGCGGAGCCTCCTCTCCCTGTTGCCGGGGTGAGTCTCTCACACAGTCCCTCCCCTGCAAGAGTTCAATTCCACACAGTCCCTCCCCTGCAAGAGTTCAATTCAGCGTTCCCTACAGCGTTCGCCCTCGCTGCCCGCACTTCTCCGTTGAGACTTCCAGTCGCCAGGGAGCCCGAAACTGGCCCCAGTCAAACGCGCCCCTCTGGGCAGAGCCGCCCCTGCCCAGAGCCGACCTCGGCCCGCCGGCTGGTCGGTCGGGAACGCCTCACCTACTGTCCTGCTGACCTCCTCCGCCTCTGGGCTCTGCTCCCCTGTGTCCAGATGCTGCCCGCTCCAATCCCTAGGGTCCTGAAGCTGTCTCACACTCCTTATCCTGTCCTCTAGCTGCTTTGGTACTCGAGAACACCATCAGCACTGCTCTCTACTCTGTCGCCATCTTCCCTCCTCCCCAGAAGATAAAATTTTTATTATATTCTCAGTACTTTCGAAAAAGTAGAGTTCCTTACAATAGTTTGAAAATAAAGTACTACTAACATGTTATCTAGTACCTTTCTTCTAAAGACCTTCTAATAATCAACTATTTGTGTGTGGAAGCAGGGCAGGGATTGTGATTTGACCATTTAAAGGAAAACTAGTTTCTTAGATTAAACCATATTCTAACTCATTACTATTAATATCCTTTAGAATTTGAAGAATTCGAAGATGACACCACCAAAGACATTGTCGTCCATAATGGGCTAAGAAACAGGAGTTTTACTGCCTTATAATTCCAGTAAAAGCTTAAAGCTGAGAATGAGAGTAAGAAGGGACAAGTTCTCCTACATTCTTAGGAGAAGCACTAGTCATGTCCATTCAGAGATTATTTTAGAAGTGTGGGGAGAGGAAAAAGTAGCTCTAAAACCAAAGTGGAACTGAAGAAAGTCATTAAGGTAGAATGCTATTAGCTGGGTAAGAAATGTTGTGACGTTTCCCCCAGATAAACTCATGCCAAGTGCAAAGGTACCCTGCAAGAAGCATCTTGAGGACTGAGTACCAGATGAGATGAGCTGGATGCTTGCTTAGGTGAGAAATCTAGGTTAGCTACCAAAGCAGGGTGTGGAAGAGTTCATGGAAGAACTTGACGTGTCCCCAGGATCACAGGAGTATATAGGATGAAGATAGAGACTAGTGCCTACTTCTTATCTGCAGAAGTTCAAGGGCAGGAGGTTGACTAAAGATGCCCATGCTATAGGAGTTGGAAAAAGGAGATGCTATGCTTCTTGTGTCCTAAGTAGACACCATAAAAGGCGATCTGGCTAGAGTTTTCCTGAAAGGACTCCCCCAGTAAGGCTAAGTGCAAGTGCAAAATGGTTCCAAAGAACGCAGTGGTGTAAGTCATAAAAGGTTAAAGAGTGGAGCACTGGGGAGGTGCTCGGGGAAATCCTGAGGACCCACCAACATGCCCCTCAACAAAGAGCTAGCATGGTCAATGTCATGACATCAAAGGCCCTTACATGGTCACTTAAGACTGCTATTTCACTTTAATCTTCTGTCCCTCTCATTTTGACCCGAGAGAAGCCAGGCAAGCAGAGAAAGGAAGAAGGGGGAAAGGAGAACGAATCATCCCCTCTTCTCCACTGCTGATCCTGGGCCATGCCTGAGCAAGAGAAAAGGGAAGCTTTGCATGGCACAGTTTTCATGTTGGCTGGACAGCATCAATTATGACCTAAGCAGGACCCCCCAAGATAAAAAAAGAAGCTATGGGCCATCAAGAGGTCAAATATAGGCGTCCAACACAGCTTGTTTAAAGAAACTGGTGGGAAACTTTCAAGCTGTTTCAGGATTGTACCTTACTGCATTCAATCCATTTTATAAAATGCTTACACTTTGAACTGTTTAATCTTTAGCATCACATAAACCTCACCTTTGAAAATAGGCCTTCTGCCTCTATGCTGTATCCTTTAAGGTCCTCGTGTAATTTCTGCAAACACTGTATGACTCTTCTTTGATTTTCATCATCCTTTAACTCATGAGCTTTGATCAGAAAGTCATAGTGGTCCAGAGGTCCGTGGCAAATGGTCAGAGCTTTCAAATAAGCTTCTGTAGCCACAGTTGGAGGCATACTCTCAGATGTCTGAACTGTATAGGCTGTAAACAAAAATAGATACACAACTTTTAGACTTTCTTAAACGAGGATATTTCATAATACTCTACATATGTTACTTAATAGTCTCATTAAAACTTTTAACCAGCCAGGGCTGGTGGCACAATGGATAAGGTGCCAACCTGCAACCCAAAGGTTGCTGGTTTGATTCCTCAGCCAGGGCACATAATCAGGTTGCAAGCCAGGTCTCCAGTCAGGTCTGTAGCTGGAGGTAGGGGAAAGGCAGCCATACATAGATGTGCCTCTGCCTCACTCCCTACCCCTCTCTCTAAAAATAGTAAGTAAAATCTTTTAAAAACCTTTTAACCAATTATAGGAAATATAATGAGCAGTTATTGTATCATTTTTTAAAATATAAAACAATTTTGCACAATAAATATATTTATAATTGTCTCATTTTAATAAAAGGGAAGAAACCCAACCCTGTAAGTTAGAATTGGAACCCCTCTTTTAGAAAGCCTAACCTGCAGTACAGGCTCTGCTTTGCCTCCCCTCCATTGAATGAGCCATGTGGATTCATAGGTCTCCCCCACAACAGGGCTGGTCCCTTTCTTTGAGTTAGGACTAATTCTGGTTCCTGAGTACCAAGGCAGAGATGTGAGGGCTAGTCACAACGGTTCTCTAGTGCACTTTTACTCTGTCCAAAACCACACAACTCTGAGACGTTACCACAAATCATGTGCCAGTCCCCTGCAAATGGAGGTTCCTTCCATTTGCCATTACCTTTAGGTTGAACATAAAGAGTTGGGACACAATAGTGACCATTTCTAAGAAGGGTGGTATTGTGTTCTGATCCCAGCTTTATCCTTCGTGGGAGATAAATGATTGACCGTGACAAGGTCTAATTATAACTGCATCTCTTATCTAGGGTAGGTTCAATGAGTGGGAACCCTCATTGTTGCTGTCTTTTAGAAGCAACAATAAACAGCAGTAAAATGGCACATTAAAAAAAAGTCTTTTGCATGTTTCCTTTGTTTCAATATGAAAATTACTTTAGAAAACATTAATAGTTGCAATGTTATTTTTATCTTTTTTCCCAAGAGGAAAATAATTCTAAAATAACTATGAATATTGAAAGTAGAGCAGGGCTATCTTCTAATAGCTGTTATCCCCTCCAGAATAGAAGTTTTAGTTGAGTACAAGGCTACCCCATTAAATATTCCATTTCCTGGCCTCTCTTACAGCCAGGATGGCCGACGAGACAAGCTCTAACCAATGGGATGTGAGCTAAAATGTGTGCAGCTCTGCTACACACCCTTGAAGGGCAATAGTAAACCCCCCTGCCTCCCCGCTCCTCCCTCCGACTGTACTGGAAGTGCACGAGTGCAGCTGGAAGAGCCAACCCGGCAAGGAGAGGCCTGCAGAATGCTGACCGCAGCAGAGCCAAGTTCTCCAACAATGCAGAGCTGCCAAACCAGCTCTGGACCACCTGCTTGGATTTCTCTATAAAAGGACAATAAACTTCCATCTAACATTTCAAGCAGTGTATTTTGGGGTGTCTTTGTTAGAGGCCTAAATTATACCTAACATGGGGCTTATAGCCTGCAAAAGGGAAGCCCAGAGCCCCTGGAACCTTGTACCTCACAGGACCAAGAACGAGGCTTGCCTGGGCTCAGTGATGAGGTACAAATTGAGGATTGTGTAATGATTTCCAGCAATTTGGAATATTTACCAGTATAGTATAAGAAGAAGTATTTGGTCTTTATCCATAGTCCTTTAATACAGGGCTCCTAAAATGCCTGGAATATTCTGAGTAATAGGAGTCTTCATGGTTACCTTCCTATCACACCTGAATTATGTTAGTGAGATAACTTAGAGCATAACCCCAAAATAGCTTCAGGACAGGGCTGGTCCCCACAAAGACCAGGTATGTAGAAGATCAGAACTTTCATCTCTACCTACTCACCCCCCAGAAGGAGAGTGGATGCTAGAGATTAAACTCTTCAAACACCCTGAGCATGAGATTTGAAAAGCTTCCAAGTTGATGAACACAGGTGCTGGGAAGGGAAACTCTCATCCCTTGCCCTCTGCATCTCTTCTATTTGGCTGTTCCTGAATTATACCCTTTATAATAAACTGGTAAATATAAGTAAAGTGTTTTTCTGAGTTCTGTGAGACAGTTCTTGTGAATTATCAAATGTGAAGGCAGGGAGTTGTGGAGACCACTAAATTTGTAGTCAACCATGCAGAAGTGTGGGTAGCCTGGGCAGCCCATTGCAGCTGGCATATGAAATAAGGCCAGTCTTGTGGAACTGAGCCCTTTTAACTTGTGGAATTTGATGCTACAATTTGGGGAGCATCAGAATTTAACTGAATTGTTGGATACCCATTAGTACTGAAGAACTTGAGACTCTCACGCCAGGGAAAATGCTCTTTCCCACCTTTAATTTTCTGGAGCCAGCCAGGTAAGAAACCCAAGAGTAATACTAATTTCCTTCCCCTGCCTCCCTCAACGTCTTTCCCCAGCCCTCATCCAAGCTCTCAACCAATCACCAATGCTACTCAATTCTTACATCCTAAATAGTCTCAAACCCATGTCTTTCTTCCCTTCCTCACACTACAGCACCCCAGCTGAGGCTCTCACTATCTCTGACTTAGCCCCCCTCTCCTCTGATCATCGTCTGTCCCAAATTTATCACAACCACAACTCTATAGTATCTTCTATCGACTACAGGAATAATTTTGCTAAAATTCAAATGTGATTTTGTCAATAATTTGCTTGAAATTCAGCTCATTGTTTAAAGGAATGGCTTTCAACCATAATATTAATAGCAGCACCTGCAAGTATTTTACGTACAAAACCTTCCATAGAATGGTAAATGTTTTAAAGAGAAAAGTGGAAATGGGGGCACGAAGTCCTACTCTCTTCACATCTCTCTCATTCCCACACCCATACCACTCCTTCTTCCAAAGCAGCCCCTGCATCCACCTTCCCACCTTACAGAATCACACTAAGTATGAATAGAGCAAAGAGATATGATGTCTGCACTGAAACTACTGGCCACTCAAACGATTTTAACTATATTGACATTGGCTCAATACTTTAGGGACAGACCTCACAGGGTGCATGCCTGACTACTGCTCTTCAAAAAGGCTGCTTGCAAAGGTGAGTCCTTCACTGGGAACTTGGATTCCAAGAGGGTGCCTGCCATTCCCAGAAATGGTAAGAGTTACCATTTCTGCATAAATGTCTGTTCCACATATGAACAATGTGGTTTATGCTTAACAACTGGTTTCCTTCTACAGGAAATTTTGGCACATGCTGGGTAGAAAGGCCTATGTTACCAACCCTTGAACCTAGACATTGAGTCTCTGATGAACTTCCCTAATACAAAACATTTCACACCGGTTGTCATAACTTGTTGTTGAAGGAATTAAACATATTCTTTCTACATGACTCCATTGGACGAAGACTTGAATGGATGTTTGCACCTAATTTTCCCAGATTTTGCTCCACATGCCTTTTCCCTTTACTGATACTGCTTTGTGTCCTTTAACTATGATCAATCATAGCTATGAATCCAGCTACATGCTGAGTCATGTAAATCCTCCAAATCACCAAACATGGGGATAATCGTGGGGATCCCCAACAAAAATAGTATCCTCATTCTGGGTTCAAGGAATCTGTACAGGACCCCAGCCCTCATTTCCAGACGACTCTCCCTCTACTCTCCAAACTGCATTCACTGGCACAAGAAATGATTTGAGTACCTACCACATGTAATGGGTAATGTAATGGAAATAGGGAAAAATCAAAGTTATTCAGGTGGGGATAAAGAGACAAAAAAATTCCATCAGTAATATATTAAGATTAACTGGCAGTAGCAAGTAAAATTAATTTGAGTGCAGAGAAATTACTTATGAAACTGGTTATTCTAAGTGGTAAATATTAAAAGCCCAAACTAGAATGGGCAATAACAGAAATTTGGATTATTTTGTTATTACAAGATCCTTGCATTACCTGTTAAGTGGTATAGTGTTATTTGAAAGTGGACTTGGGCCCATTGTAGAAGTATATCACAAAGTCTAGGGCAACCACTAAAAAAATAATGTACAATTGATATGCTCAGAAAGGTGGAGAGAAAATGAAATCATGTAAAATGTGTAATTTAAATCATAAAGCAGGTGGCTCGCTCTCCCTCTTTCTCTGAAGCACATTCATGCCTTTCCCCCATTCCTACTCCAGGCACATTCTCTCTGCCTTTTTTTCCTCTAAGCTCCAAGGTTCTTCTTTTGCCTCTGTAACTTATTTCCTGAGTCAATGCAGCCCACCTAGCTCACTTCTACTCTGTGACTTTCTAAGGCACGGATGGCAAACACAAGGCCCTCAGGCTGAATCCGGCCCTCCATCTTGTTTTATCCGCCTGGCACCTTCAACCTGGCACCTGTTTCTACCTAGCTTGCTTAACTGTTAAGGAGTAGTTAATTTATACAGTCCTAAAGTTACATTCAGCCCTTTGAAGGCAACCGCGAGGCTGGTGTGGCCCCCAGTGAAAATGTTGACACCCCTGTTCTAAGTTAACTTTTCCTTGTATGTGGGGAAAAAAACAAAAGAGAAAAAGAGAAACAAAGACATTAGCAACAAATAGAAAGCAGTAACAAATATGATAGATATGAATACAACTATATCAATAATTACTTTGAATATCAATGGTATAAATACACCAATTAAAAGACAGATTGTCAGAGTGGACCAAAGCACAGAACTCAACTATATGTTGTCTACAAGAAATGCACTTAAATATGTCATATATAGGTTAAAAGTAAATGGATAGAGAAAAATATACTATACCAACACTCATCAAAAGAAAGGTGGAGTTGCTATATTAATTTCAGACAGAGCAGAATTCAGAGCAAGGAAAGTTATCAGAGATAAAGAAGAGCATTCCATAATGCTAAAGGAGTCCATTCTCTAAAAAGATATAATTCTTAATACATATACACCTACCCACAGACCATCAAACTAAATTATGTGAGGCAAAAAATTGATAGAACTATAAAATTAATTTAATTTTCAGGATGAATGGAAAAAGTAAAAATAAAAATAAAAACAGTGGAATTCCACAACACACTAATTCAAACAGCCAAAATCCAGAACAGGAACAAATGCTGGCTAGGACATGGAGCAATAGGAACCTTCATCCATTCCTGCTGGGAATACAAAATGGTACAGGCACTTTAGAAAAGTTTGGTGATTTCTAACAAAACTAAATATAATCTTACCATATGATCCAGCAATTATGCTACTTGGTATATACCCAAAGAAGCTGAAAACTTATGCCCACACAAAAACCTGCACATGGATGTTTATAGCAGCTTTATTCAAAACTGCCAAAACTTGGAAGCAAGCAAGATATCCTTCTGTAAAGGAATGGATAAACTGGTACATCCACACAGTGGAATATTATTCAACACTAAAAAGAAATGAGCTACCAACCCATGAAAATACATGCAGAAAACTTAAATGCATACAACTAAGTAAAAGAGTGAATTTGAAAGAGTTACATACTACAAGGTCATATTTTCTAACTATATGACATTCTGGAAAACTATGGAGAAAGTAAAAAGATAAGTAGCAGACAAAATGGGGTTAGAGAGGAAGGATAAATAGGCAGAGCACAGAGGATTTTTGGCACACTGAAAATCCACTATACTCTATGATACTATTATGATGGATACGTGTCATGATACACTTGTCTGAACCCATAGGATGTACACCACCAAAAATGAACCCACTGCAAACTATGGACTCGGGTTAATTATGATGTGTCAATATACGTTCATCAATTTCAACAAATGTACCACCCTCATGGGAGATGTTGATAATGGGAGAATCTATGCATGGGAGATGGGGGTGGGGGGGTCTATGGGAATCTGTACTTCCTCTCACTTTTGCTGTGAGCCTAAAACTGTTCAAAAAAAATATAATCAAGCCTTGAAAGAGAGGAAATCAGTCAGGCAAGACACTCAAGGCTAAGAGATTGGCCAGCAGAGGCCTGGATAGCAGCTGTATAAATTAAAACACAAAAGGTTCTCAAAAGCTGCACTACATTAAATCTGTTACTACATCAGTGTACACAAATTACGTTATGCTGCTGCCATATTATTTTGATTTGTATGAAGTTGTCTTATTGTATTTCACATGGACATTGGGAAAATGACATTCTGAAGAACCACACACTAATCTACACACATAAATGGAAGATTTTAAAGGCTCCAAAAGTCTGTGCTATTCTAATATCTCAATTTTGTCCTACTTTCTCCTTAACTCAATTTTAAGCAGCTCCCACCATACTCCATTGCTGACTTACTATAAAATTTAGTCAATGTCATTACGCCCTAGAATCTAAATAATCTATTACAATAACTTTCGAGACAGTATTTTAAAAAGCACTTATAATCACCCCCTAGGAGGAAGAATGAATTTCCCCAAGGTTTACAGTGTATTTGTGATTATTTCAGTTTCTCATTTTTTTGGACGTGAACACAACCCCAAGATTTCATTGTCTTCATAATAAAACAAAAGATGAAACTCATAACTGGCTCACTTAGCTCTTTTCTTTCTTAATTCCTCCCAGTTCAAAATTCTTGCTTGTTTTAACGGCCAGCACGCTTCAGATCTGCAGTTGGGCTCAATGCATTCAAGCCTCAGCACAATCTCCTTTGCAGTTTCAGCCCTTTTTTCCAGAAAATTGACTTAGTCTGCCCACCATAGCCTCTCTGCCTCCTGTCATAAGGCTGCTTTCCCTGGGCACATAGAGATTCCTTGCCCTTCTTGCCCTGCGTCATTTTTTGGGGAATAGTGCTTCTCACTTCTTACAGGAAGTGCAGTGGGTTCTATACCATGTCTGTCTGCAAGGTCACTATTAGCAGGAAAAGAAGCAATAGGCTCCCTGCTCCCAACTGTAAAGTTTTCATCTTAGGACAGAGTTTAGAACAAAAACATTTTTTGAAGTTTTACAGTTTGTGCTAATATGCTCTACATAACGGATCTCACTACACTAATAAATAATCATGCTCTTAGAAAACCATAATCATGCTCTTCATAACGGCACATGGTAGTCTTAATGCAGAAAGAAGAGGCAACTCAATAGGCACAAGTATAAACAAACTTTTTACTTATTTATTTTTATTTTTATTATTCTTTAAGATTTTATTCATTATTTTAGAGAGAGGGGAAGGGAATGAGGCAGAGAGGGAGAGAAACATTAGTGTAAGGTTGCCTTTCACCTGCCTCCAGCTATGGGCTGGGCTGGAGACCTGGCTTGCAACCTGGTGATGTGCCCTGGCTGAAAATCAAACCAGCAACCTTTGGGTTCGCAGCCTTTACCTTTCCACTGAGCCACCAGCCAGGGCTTAAACAAACTTTTTAAAAGGCAAATTGTTACTAATAGCCCTCAGAAGAACTGTTATATACAAAAAGGTTTTTTATAACAAGGTCTTGACTTAGGGGCCATGGAAGCTGGGAGGGTGGAGGGAAGTTTCAGCAGCCTTCTGAAATGAAGGAAAATGCTATGTATGTGTACTTGACTATTATTTTCCAGGGCAAGATCTCTAAACATACTATAGACTCCTTCAGATTTGTAATCAAAATTTTGAAGAAACACTGGTTAAGAACCACTGTCTTAAACAGAATTGTCAGAACTTAAAGAGTTTTATAAGGAAAGTCTATTGATAACAGTTCACATTTACTGAGCACCTACTGTCCACTAAGGATAGATTAGGTAACTTAACATAATTATTTTTATTAATCTTCACAATAACCCTCCTATACAAATAACTAAAAATTCCATGGATAAATTTGTTCATTCATTCACTCACTAATGTTTGTTGAAAATCTGTATCTCAGGTCCCTTGTGGAGCCTTCACTCTAATCAAGGGAAAGATGGACTAAAAATATTAAAACAAAGAAGAAAGGATCAGGTAGTAATCAGAACACTGATGAAAATAAGCATGGACCCCCCCTCCACCCCCAAAGAGAGCTTAACAGAAATACAGACCCGCAGGTCCCATCCCATGGGTCTAAATAAAATTTGTATTTTTAACAAAGTACCTAGGTATTTCATATACATCTTAAAGTATGAGGAACAGTATGCTAGGAAACGACTAGGGTCACCTACAAATTAAGAGGAAAAAGGCTTCCTTTGAAAGTGACACAGGTTATAAAAGGCGTCAGTTTTAAGATCTGGAGAAAAACACCCCAGGCAAAGAGGGAGCTCTGGCAAAAACCCTAAAGTAAAAATGGAAAAAAGCTTCACATTTCTGAGGACACAAAACAAGGCTTATTATGAAAAAAAAAAAAAAAACCAACAGAAAGAAAGAAAAACAAGCAAACAAACAAATAAGGCTTATATGGCTGATTTAAATGAATAAGATGCAGTCTGTCACAGGATGAAGTTGCAAAAGAGAGCCAAGACCTGATCTTGCAGGGTCTAGTAAGACATGGTAAATACCGTTTTTGTGTTTGTTTTGTTTTTTAAAGTAGAATTATGAACAAGTGAAAGGCTTTGATTAGGGATGTGACACGATTTATTTTTTTAAAGATTATTCTGTAGAAAATAAGACGGTAGGAATGCAAAGTAAAAGCAGAAATGGGTGAATTGTATGGTACATGAATTATATCTCAATAAGCCATTATTATATAAAGTTTTATTTTATTTTTTTTTAATTTTTAAAAGATTTTATTATTTTTAGAGAGGAGTGAAGGGAGAGAGGCAGAGAGGAAGAGAGACATCAATGTATGGTTGCCTTTCACTGCCTCCAGCTACAGACCTGGCTAGAGACCTGACTTGCAACCTGGTTATGTGCCCTGGCTGGAAATCGAACCAGAGACCTTTGGGTTCACAGGTCGGCACCTTATCCACTGTACTACCAGCCAGGGATATTATATAAAATTTTAAAGTAGAACAGAGAAACCAGTTAGGAAACTATAATAAGTCAAGAAATTTTTGCAATTTGCACAAGAGAGTTGGCACTGCAGGTTAAATAAATTGACCAGATGATGTAACAGCAGCAGCAACAATTGTTAACCTTTAATAACTACTAAGTGCCAGGTACTTTTCTAAGTACTTTGCATACATTATTAACTCATTTAATCTTCACAACCACCCTATGAGGTAGGTACTAACATTATCCCTACTTAGAAACTAAGGCTCAGAGAGGCTAAGTAACCTGTCCATATTCCCACAGCCAGCTAGTAGCAAAGCCAGAATCTGTACCCACGGGTACAGCATGGAGGGAGTGCTACAGTGGAAGCAATATGGGCTCTGGAGTCATACACACCCTCTGGATCCATCTCTTGACTCCACCATTCCACTCTCAATCACAGTAACGTGTTCCACGGCAGACTGGGCACATGTCACCATCCTATCAATGATGCCTAGGGAAAATCAGCTTCTGCCAAAGTTTCCCCAGATGCTCTTCTGAAGGAGACCAGGACAGGAACTCATTCCCCATTGCATTTGCACTCCCATGTGTCAAACAGGGATACCTAGACTGCTGTGGGATCTTAAGATCATGAGGGGAAAATTTGCCACATGGAAGACAATCATAGTCTTGATATACGTTGTGATGGTTAATTTTATAAGTCAACTTTACTGAGCCATGGCATGCTCAGACATTTGGTCAAATATTATTCTGGAAGTGTCTGTGAGAGTATTCCTAGATGAGACTAACATTTGAATCTGCAGACTGAGAAAAGCAAATTACTCTCTGTAATGAAGGTGTGCCTCATCCAATCAGTTGAAGGCCTGAATAAAAGAAGGAACTCCTCCTGTACAACTGCCTTGCAAGCTAGGAAACCAATTTTCTCCTTCCTTTGGACTCAACCTGAAACATCTATTCTTCCCGGGTTTTGCACCTGCCAGTCTTTGGAACAGAACTACACTATTGGCTCTCCTATTTCACTACAGGCTCTCCTGGGTGTCTGAGTGTCCAGTTTGTTGACTACAGATCTTGGGACTTATCAACCTCCATAAATGTAAGTCAATTCCCTATGATAAATCTCCTTCTAAATGTATATACATCCTATTGGTTCTGTTTCTCTGGAGAACCCTGATGTATATGTGATAAAGCTTAACTGTATTTCCGTAGAGACAAAATGATAATAATACAGGGGATATGTGACCTTTGTGTGCTTGGCTGCTTTAAAGTGGAATGGATTTCTAATTCTACATATAGGTAGACAGTTAAGAATATCTTAAGAGATATCCTTTAGAAACTTAAGCAAAATGGTGGAGCAGATTGTTTCAATAGAAAGTAAGCATTTTCCCTTTAAGAAATATTATTTTTAAAGTTTGATTCATCCTTAATGTTTTTTGTTTTCTTACTGGAGGTTAAAAATTTCTGAGAACCCATTTCCAACTTTACATTCAAAATCAGTAAAAATGTGATTTAAAGTAAAGAAACTTCACAACTTGTCAGTAAAGTGGGATTCAGCTCAAAAAACCATTCTGTAATGATTCTTCAGCTCAAAAATATCCTGTGATTAAAGAAAAAAGTTGAAGATAAGCCAAGATGACACATGATTATACAAATTAAAGAGTTTCCAAGGTAGAGAAAACCATTTTTGCATTTTTATTCCTAAACAGTTATATACCCAGAAATATTCAATACAATTTCTGACAACTCTACAAAAGGTATTTATATAACCCAGAAAAAGCTTTATGTCCATTTTCACAACTTAAAGTTTTCTTTGAAAACCTGGATTCACTTGAAAATTCATGAGTGACAAAATTCTGAAAGGTAAAGAAAAAAAAATGCCTACTATATTCCAAGTGCACAAATAGCATTTTCTATATGTTACCTTCTCAAAACAAACAAAAAAATCTTAGGTAGATATTATTATTCCTTACAAATGAGGAAACAAAAATATCTTAAAGGTTAGGAAATGTAAGTGAATGGGCCAAGTCAGGGTCTGAAGCTTGGTGACCCCAAGATATGTTCCTCATTAAAACCACCATAATACTATACCCAAGTGAAGACTGTGCTCTCATTTTTCACAACCAGGAAACAGAAAATCATAACACAAACCTCTCTTAGTCCCTCTAATTTTTAAAAAATTTATTGTATTACATTTGTCCCATTTTCCCCCCATTGCTCTCCCCTGCCCCACCCAACCAATCTCCTCTCCTGAGGAGATCATCAATCCCTACATGTTGTCCACACCCATGGGTCATCCATGCTAGTTCCTTAACTAAACTCTTTCCCTTCTTTGCCACTTTTTCCCCCTCCCTCCTCAACACAGTCAGTCTGTTCCTTGTTTCCATGCCTCTGGTTCTATTTTGCTTGTTTGTTTGTTGCTGCATTAGGTGAAACCACATTGTATTTGTCTTTCACTATCTGGCTTATTTCACTAAGCAAAATACTCTTCAGTTCCATCCATGTTGTTGAACAAGGTAGGAGTTCCTTCTTTCTTTCTGCTGCATAGTATTCCATTGTGTAAATTTTGGTTTTGTTTTTAAATATTTTATTTTTTATTTTTAGAGAGAGGGGTAAGGAGAGAAACATCAATGTGTGATTGGGGGCCTCTCATGAGCCTCCAACTGGAGATCTTGCCTGAAACCCAAGTACATGCCCTGACTGGGAATTGAACTCATGACCCTTTGGTTTGTAGGTCAATGCTCAATCCACTGAGCCACACCAACCAGGGCCGTTTTTAGATCCATTCACCCACTGAAGGGCACTTAGGCTGTTTCTGGCACTTGACTATTGCAAATAGTGCTGCTATGAACATAGGGGTGCATAGGTTCTTCTGAATTGGTGTTTCAAGATTCTGTGGGTATAATTCTAGCAATGCACTCATAGGATCAAAAGGCAATTCCATTTTTCAGGCCTTCTACTTTGAAGTACTCAAGCTTCCTGAAACTACCACCAATCTGCTCTTCCTGGTTCTCCATCACCCTCAGGCCCTGCTAGAGCTCTGCCCTGCCTGCACTATAGGATCAACCTGCCTCTGCACGCTTCCAAAACCTACCAGCAGCTACAACTTTTCTATAAAATTAAAAGCCCAAAGGTGAAGTGTTACAGGGAAGAAATTCCTTTCCATGTTAATCTAAAAGCCCTTATATTTTGTAGTTGGCTTTTAAGAATTTGGCAAACTAGCCCCAGCTGTTGTGGCTCAGTGGATTAAGCGCTGGCCTGTGAACCAAGGGGTCATAGTTTGGTTTCTGGTCAGGGCACATGCCTGGGTTGAGAGCCAGAGGTAACCACACATCAATGTTTCTCACCCTCTCGCCTTCCCTTCTCTTCTCTCTAAAAAATGAATAAATTAATTTAATTTTTTTTTTTTGGCAAACTAGATTTATGTATACCTCTTTGAGCTATAAGAACAAAATATTAATATACTTTGCACTAAAGGAAGACATAGCGTCCTGGCCCTTGAATATGAAGATGAACAGAGTTGGAAGACAAATCAATGCTGCATCATAATCATGATTTAAGATGAGGCTAATGCACTATAAAAACTGAACGAAACTACCAACATAAAACTTAAGGAAGGTGTATTTAAGTTCAAAAACTTAATTATACTGAAAAGAATTGATCAAAAACCTACTTAACAGAAGTCAATATGCAACAAATAATCATAAAGTATCTAGAGTGAAAAGCTCTGTGCTAAAGATTTTAAATACAACCAGTGGTGAGCCAGACAGATGCTACAATGGCACTCAAAATAATATTGTATGTCAACTATGATTGGAAAAGAAAAAACTCTTTAAAGTCAAAAATACTGACGTGCACTCAGGGAGATACAAACCATTGGATAAACAACCTTAATAAAAAGGGCTACAGAGGAAAGTGATGCTATCAGGTCAGTGAACCAAAGCTAATAACAGGGTAGCTAGGAAGTTAAGGAAAGGTACTCAGAGCAGATGATGTTTCAGTTGAGAGCAAAAGGATATACGAGAGTTCTGCAGGGAAGGAAAGAAACGCACAAGTCTGAAAGAAGGCTCTGAAACACATGAGCATGGCACACTAATGAAAATAAAACAAAGTAGAAGGCACAGAGGGGCAAGAATTGGTTGAAGTACAACATGAAGGAACCAGGTAGCACAATTCCTTGCAACGATATACAGTTTGAATTTAATACTGAAGACAATAGGAAGCCACTTATGAGGGTTGGTTAAAAGGATTTTGTATAATTATTTTTAGAAAGAGGGGAAAGGAAGGAAAAACAGAGAAAGAAACATCAACACAGAAGAAAAACATAGGTTGCCTCTCACACACCCCCAACCTGAGACCTGGCATACAACTCAGGCATGTGCCATGACCAGAAATAGAACCAGCAACATTCTGCATTGTGGAATGACACCTAACCTACTGAGCCACACCAGTCAGGGCCACTTATGAGTTTTAAAGGGCGCAGTAGCTTGATTATGTCCCCTCCTAAGCAAAGAAGAAGGATACTGGGGGGAAATTTTTAATCTTTAAGTGTTTGCTTTTATTGATTATTTTTTAGAGAGAAGGGCAGGGAGGGAGGAAGAAAGGGAAAGAAATATCAATGTACAGTTGCTTCTCACCTGCTTCCAGCTACAGACCTAGCTGGAGACCTGGCTTGCAACCTGGTTATGTGCCCTGACTGGGAATCGAACCAGCGACCTTTGGGCTACAGGCCGGCGCTGATCCACTGAGCCACCAGCCAGGGCCTCAATCTTTCAAAATATTACCAATAATCACTGGAAAGTACAATAGAAAAAAAAAAAAAGAAAGAAAAGGATTTCACTTCCAGTTACAACAGACCTACAAAAGAAAAAATTAAAATCTTCCCCAAAAGCATAAAAAAACACTTTGGAAAAATAGACACACAATGTTATTGGAAAGATACTATGATTAACATTGCCAATTCTTCAGAAATTAAATGCAGTTCCACTAAAATCCTAACCCAAAGTCCTTAGAAAATCATGAAGCAAAGTAATGAGGTGGATCTTGCCTACTAAATATGAAAATAAATCTAAAAATGATGATCAAAAGAACAATGAATAGAATAGGCCATTAAAAAAAAGAAGCATTTATAGAATAATATAAAAGAAATCATATCAAATCTTATCACATGCATCACACAACTGTAACAATTACAACTACCTCAAAACAAAAAATAACCACCATAATTGCCAGTAAATCAAACTGTATGGAAGTCCGACAACCAAAGACTTAAAGATGAAACATTCATCCAGATGGGAAGGAGAGGCAGACGGAGCCAGGGCAGAGAGGACGCAGTGTAGCGGAGGTGACCAGGCAGCGGCAAGGCGGCAGTGGCAAGGCAGCAGCTGCGCTGGCGGGAGTGGTACAAGCACTCCCACACTCACGTGTGGTGGATAAAAGCCGGGAGGGACACGGAGGAGCGATTCCAGGCTAGACAGTGCAGCACACCGTTCCACACCAGGAAATAAAGCCTCAGGCTTCAGGCTATGAAAATAAGTGGAGGCTGGGGCAGTGGAAGAAGCTGCTGATCTCTCAGGAGAGTTCATTTGGAGGGCCTCCACAGTCCTAGGAAGTACCCAAACCCCACCACTCTGGGAACTGGCGCCAGAGCAACAGCTAGAGGGGTGCCAACCACATATGGGAAGTGGGTGAAGTGACTAGAAAAAGGGCAAATGCCAGCAAGCGGTACTGTTCCCTCTCTGACCTTTCCCCACATACAGAGCCACGAAGCACTGAAACGGGTAACCCCACACTGATGAATACCTAAGGCTCCACTTCTTACAAGGTAAAAATGCGGCATCTCTCTAATACACAGAAGCAAGCACAGGGAAGCTGTCTAATGGAGACAAACGAAAGAACAGATCAAAACTCCAGAAAAACAATAATAATAATAACTATGAGAAAATGAAACAGCCAACCTAAAAACACAGGGTCCAAAACACTGGTGATAATGATGCTCAAATAAATGACTGAGTACAGCAAATGCAGAACTGAAGAAATGAAGACTGTACTAAATGAAATAAAGAAAAATCCACACAGAACCAAAACTGAAGGAAGGAAACCACGGTTCAAATCAATAAATTGGAACATAAGGAAGAAATAAACAATCAACCACACAGAAAAAATAAAAATTTTTTAAATGAAGAGAAAATAAGAAGATTCTGTTATATCTCTAAAAATGCCAATATCCAAGAGAAACAGGAAGAACAAGAAATCAAAAACTTATTTTAAAAATAATGAAAGAAAACTTCCCTAACTTGGAGAAGGAAATAGATATACATGTCCAGGAAGCACAGAGTTCCAAACACTTTGGACCCAAAGAGGACCACACCAAGACACATCATAATAAAATTCCAAAGGCTAAAGATAAAGAGAGAATCTCAAAAGCAGCAAAAGGAAAGAAGTGTGTTACCTACAAAAGAGTTTCCATAAGACTGTCAGCTGACCTCTCAAAAGAAACTTTGCAGTCAAGAAGAGACTGGCAAGAAGTATTCAAAGTGATGAAAAGCAAAGACCTACAACCAAGATTACTCTATTCAGCAAAGCTGTCATTTAGAATGAAAGAACAGATAAAGTGCTTCCCAGACAAGGTAAAGCTAAAGGAATTCATCATCACCAAGTCCTTATTATATGAAATGTTAAAGGGACATGTTTAAGAAAAGATGAAGAGCAAAACTATGAATAGTAAAATGACAACAAACTCACAACTATCAACAAATGATTCTAAAAAAAAACAAACAAACTAAGCAAACATGCAGAACAGGAACAGGATAATAGATATGGAGATCATAAAGGGGGTTATCAACAGGGAGGGGAAAGGGGGAGAATGGGAGAAAAGTACAAGGATTAAGAAGCATAAATGGTAGTTACAAAATAGATAGGAGGATGTTAAGAACAGTTAAGGAAATGGAGAAGTGAAAGACTTATAGGCATGACACATGGACATGAATTAAGGAGGTGAGGGAGGACTGCTGGTGGGAAGTGGGGTGCCTGGCAGAGGGAGTCAAAGGGGAAAATAATTGGGACAACTGCAATAGCATAATCAATAAAATACACTTTAAAATAAAAGAAAATCTTGAATTTCAGCCTACTTAAAGAATTTTCAACAATTAGGTTTATCCAAAATAAATAGAATGCCTCAAAAACAAACAAACAAAAAATCATGAATAGAGCAGAAACTACATACCTGTCTGACATTTGAGTACATGACCTATAAGCCCTCTTAAGCTCTGACATTCTATGATTCTATAAAATGGTAATTTTATATCTTGTTGCACAAGAAATAATTCACAACTACTTGAGTTCCTCTGAAAACAGTATCCATAAACAGTATCAATAAATGAAGATATTTTATCTCTGTGATTTGCTTGCATACTATCAATCAAATTTCAACAGCTTTCCTTGAAATGTCATGAAGAAATCAGTAATTTGTATTTTCTAAGAATCTCTAGGTGTTCAGAATACCTAGAGAAAAGGTAGTTATATCCAGGAGAACAAAGACCACCCCTGGTTATCTATAGAGGCCCTTTGAACCGGCTTAGAAATAACAAAACTGCACTTTCTAGACTACGAAGCACTGAAATAAAACCGAGTCTTCTGCCATTGTTAATACAAGTAAGTCCTTACCCAGTTAAAATGCTCTTAGTAAGTCTATATAAGTTTGAATTATTTCCATTTCTATTTACTAACTGAAATCTACCACTCTAGTATTTCAGTATTAATATTTCAATTAGCAAAGCCTATATTTATATAACACTTTTAATAATTTTCAAAGGAATTTCTTTTATAATAATCTATTTGGGCCACATAGTTTACTTGGAACATATAAAAATGGTAGTTAGGGTAATTAATCCCATTCTACAGATGAAAAAATGGAAATATCAAATTAAGTTGATTCAATACTATGGAATGAAACCAATACCACAATCTTGTCTTTTTCCAGGTCACATTTTATTATTCATTGGGTATCCCAGATGTTCACCAGTCCTAAAATAAAACTGATCAAAATTCAAGTAACAGTTATGGAATAAAAGAAGCTTCACTTCTTCACAAAGAAGATTGTTGCCACAAAGAATACACACTCAGTTAAATGAAATCTAAACTATATAAGAAATTGGTATTTCCAGCTTAAAATGTTTACCCAACTGCTGTGAGAAAAATGCACAAACAGAAAAAGCACATTTAATATTTCTAATGGGTTGGATTAAAATTTCAGCTATAAACTTCATTATTGTAATTAGGTTTTTAATGCATACTTATTAAACATCCACTCAAATACTGTGTTCACAATTAAGTCATGTGTTATTTGTACATGTGTTGATTTTAACCAACTATAAACAGTGGCCACTGACCAGAAATGTTCTACAATGACAGAAGTCCATGCTAAGATCATAGGCAGTTTGTTTATCCTCTACTATGATCTAATCACCCCCCAAAATAAATATTCAGCTGCTTTTTTAAAAACTGCAATGGTCATCAATGACCAAAAAAAAGTCACCCTTACCAGAGACATTAAATACATATGTTTGATTCGGTGATTAAAAAAAACAAAGTGCAATAGAAGAAAATCAAATCTTAATTAAACTCTTTCTTTAGAAAAACAACATAAGCCATCATCAAGGAATGCATCACAAGATGATTTACTTTATTTACAAAAGGCTGATTTAGGAGCTTTAAAAGGGTGCTTTTGAATTAAATAGAAAATTTATGAAAATTAGAACTAAATGCTTGCTGTTATCATTCTTCTCCTTCAGAAGCTTGTTAATCTTAAAAGTGCCAATATGTGTAACTTTACAAAAGAAAAAAATAGTACTTTAAATTAAATGGTAACAAATTAGTGAAATACTGCCTAAGTACCCGAATAAAGCTATTCTGAAGTAAATACAGGCATTGCCTAGCATACGGAATAACTCCTTAACATTCACCCTGTTCATACACTATTTGATAACAAGATCTATGGGCTCTATTTTCCTTCAAAACACAAAGAAAAATAACATCCATCCCTTATATTCATTTATTTTAAATTTTATACCCTCAATACATACGTAAATGAGAATTTTCTTTCTACTCTTCCATCCTGCATCTTTACCATGGCTGAGGAGACAGCAACATAAACAGACTCAGGGGTTGTCAGAGACTGATGGTAGAGTGCAGCCAATCCTAGGAAACAGACTGGTGCTTCCCCCTCAGGGGACAGCCACAGAAACATATTCCTGGCATCCAGTAGAAGGAAAATCTAGACTCCGGAAGTCTACTAGGGGCCCCACCCTGCCCAATGCAGGGAAATAATCCCAGCCAGACTCAGACTAGCGGCTTAGGGAGGGGGAACACACCCACCATCTTTCCTGGAGTCTGAAAGGCACTTGCCATGGGAGATCCAGGAATGGAGGCCCCCTATTTCCACAAGAAGTCCTCTCAGGAATAGTCATGTCTGCACCTAGTCTAAGATTGGCAGCAGGCCAACAGGCAGAGACAGGCAGAGGCGGATCCTGTGGAGATTTGGGACATTTGCTGACACACCCCTGGCCCCAGTGCTGACAAAAGCCAGCTTTGCAGAGCAGCTTGGCTTACCCTGAGAACAGCCAAGCCTGGAGGAATCAGCCAGAGACTGTGGATGGCCTGTAGTTTCAAAAGGCAGCTGAGGGCCAGATGTGGACAGCACCTTATGTTGGCTTACACCAGACTCAGACATCATAGTGAATCCAAAGGGAGAAACCAGAAACCAGAAGACAAGATCTAAACTGTGCTGAAGCAAATCCACTTGGTTCTATTTTTCATTATCTTAGCTATTTTTCTTTTTCATAGCCTTTTTATTTTTTTTGTATCTAATTCTTTCCTTTATTTTTGGTGCTATAATTTTTCTTTCATACGCCCTATTCTATTCTTACCTTTGATTAGGTCACTGTTCCCTTCTTTCCTTTTATTATTTTTATCTTTTGTGTTCCTTTTCCCCATTTTCCTCTTTC
This sequence comes from Noctilio leporinus, assembly GCA_004026585.1. NCBI lineage: Eukaryota > Metazoa > Chordata > Mammalia > Chiroptera > Noctilionidae > Noctilio > Noctilio leporinus. The sequence continues at coordinate 22,047 of PVIW01009265.1, forward strand.
AATTCATTATAATGTGTAGGTCTAGTCCTCTTTCTCTTCTCATAATCACTTTTTTCCTTTGGTCTTCTCACATTCTTTTTACTTTTCTCTTTCTCTACTATCTCATTTCTCTACCCACATTTATTATTCTTTGCTCTCTTGTTGTTCATATTGCCGTGGTGGTCAGAGGGATGATACTTATTATAGTTTTGTTTCACTTTGTTCTGCCAGCACCTATACAACAACATACAACACATGGTGGAAGCTGAGTCTCTTAACCAGATGGACAGGGGTTCCCACTAACAAATGGGCCAATAATAATTAGGACCCAAATATAACAGTAGAGGCTACATAACCCATACTGAGGTTGGTCATTCCAAGGACATCAAGATCAGGAGATTAAGGAGTCTGTACCACTGAGTCCAACAGGGCTCCTAACACACAAGGCTACTCCACAAGGCAGAGACAAAGCAAATCAATAAAATACAGAGAATAAACACAGAGACAACTAAAATGGGGTGACAAAGAAACAACCCCTAAACTAAAGATAAAGAAGAATCTCCAGAAAAAGAGCTAAGTGAAATTGAGACAAGCATTTATCAGACAGAGTTCAAAGTGATAATTATAAGGATGCTCAAGGAACTTAATGAAAACTATAAGGAACTTAGTGCAAACTATATCAACATGAAAAAGGACATAGAAAATTGAATAAGAACCAGTGGAAATAATGAATGCAATAGCTGAAATGAAGAACATGCTAGGAGGAGTGAAAAGCAGGCTAGGCAAATCAGTGAGTTGGAAGACAAGGTAGGAAAAAAACACTCAGAGCAACAAAATGAAAAAAGATTCAAAAAAGAATGAGGATAGTTTAAGGGAGCTTTGGGACAACATGAAACATAACAATATTCACATCATAGGGATATCAGAAGAAGAAAAGGAGCAAGGGATAGAAAACCTGTTTGAAAAAATGACAGACTACTCCCCTAAGTTGGTGAGGGAAAGGGTCATGCAAGTCCAGGAACACAGAGGATCCCAATCAAGATGAACCCAAAAAGGCTCACCTGAGGACACATTACAATCAAAATGGCAAAATTTAAAGACAAAGAGAGAATCTTAAAGGCAGCAAAGGAGAAATAGCTAGTAACATGCAAGGCCACTCCAATAAGACGGTCAGCTGATTTCTCAACAGAAACACTATAAGCCAAAAGACTGACATGAAATATACCAAGTAATTAAAAGCAAGGACCTGCAAACAAGACAACTCTATCCAGCAAGGCTCTCGTTTAAAATGGAAAGTGAAATAAAGACATTTCCAGACCAAAAAAAATGTCTAAAATACTGTATCTCCAAAAAGGCAGCACTGCAAGAAATGCTAAAGGGACTGCTTTAAGGAGAGAGAGAGAGAGAGAGAAAGAGAGAGGAGCAGGGGTACAAATGTAAAAAATACCAATGAATAAATACCTATCAATAACAGCCTTAAACATAAATGAATTAAATGCTCCAATCAAAAGATATAGAGTAGCTGAATAGATAAGAAAACATGACCTGCATATATGCTGTGTACAAGAGACCCACCTCAGAACAGAAGAGATACACAGGCTGAAAGTAAAGGGGTAGAATATACTCCATGCAAATGGACATTAAAAAAAGCTGGGTAGAAATACTTATAGCAGACAAAATAGACTTCAAAACAAAGGACATAACAAAAGACAAAGAAGGTCACTACATAATCCTTAAGGGAGAAGTCCAACAAGAGGATATAGCTCTTAGAAACATATATGCATCAAATATAGGTACACCTAAACATATAAACAAACTATCAGAGGACTTTAAGAAAGGGATAGACAGCAATACAGATGCTATAGGGGATTTAAACACCCCACTGTCAACAAAAGATATTCCAAAAACAAAAAAAAATCAAAAATATTGCAGAATTGAACACCATGCTAAGTCAAATGGACTTAATTGATATTTGTAGAGCATTTCACCTCAAAGAAGCAAAATACACATTTTTCTCAAACACACATGGATCATTCTCAAAGACAGACCGCATGGTAGGACACAAAACAAACCTTAACAAATTCAAGAAAAGTGAAATTATATCAAGCATCTTCTTGAATCACAATGGCTTAAAACTAGAAATCAATCTCAAGAAAAAAACTCAAAAACATGCAAATACATGGAGGCTGGATAACATTATTAAAGATGAATGGGTTAACAATGAGACCAAGGAAGAAATCAAAAATATCTGGAAATAAATGAAAATGAACATACAATAACCCAAAAGCTATGGGACACAGTGAAGGTAGTCCTAAGAGAGCAATACAGGCCTACCTAAAGAAGATAGAAAACTCTCAAATAAACAACCTAAGACTACATCTAAAAGAACTAGAAGCACAAAAACAAAACCCAGAGCAAGCAGAAAGAAGGAAATAATCAAGATCAGAGCAGAATTATATGATATAGAGACAAAAGAAATTTAAAAGATCAAAGGATCAATGAACCCAGGAGCTGGTTCTTTGAAAAGATAAAATAAATTGACAAACCATTAACCAGATTCATCAGGAAAAAAGAGAGAACCCAAGAAAGTAAAATTGGAAATGAACCAGGAGAAGTAAACAGATACCACAGAAATTGGACAACCTGGGTGAAACGGATAAATTTCTAGAAACATGTAATCTTTCAAAACTGAATCAGGAAGAAGCAGAAAACCCGAATAGACCAATAACTACTAGCAAAATTGAAGCAGTAATCAAAAACTACCAACACACAAAAGCCCTGGACCAGATGGATTCACAGGCAAATTTTACCAAATATTCAAAGAAGAACTAACACCTATCCTTCTCAAGCTACTTCAGAAAATTCAAGAAGAGGGAAGACTCCCAAACTTTTTATAAGGCCAATATTATCTAATCCCAAAAACAGATAAAGACACAACAAAGAGAAAATTACAGGCCAACATCTCTGATGAACACAAATGCTAAAATCTTCAACAAAACAATAGCAAACTGGATCCAACAATACACTGAAAAGATCATACACCATGATCAAGTGGGATTTGTTCCAGGAACACAAGGATGGTACAGCATTCACAAATCAATAAATATGATGCAGCACATAAACAAAAGATAAAAATCACATGATCATTTCAATAGATGCAGAAAAAGCACTTGATAAAATCCAGCACCCATTTATGATTTATGATGAATACAGGGAGCATATATCAACATAATAAAGACCATGTGCCAAAAACCTACCGTCAACATCATTCTCAATGGGCAAAAACTAAAAGCGCTTCCCTTAAGATCAAAAACAAAACAAGGTGCCTGCTTTCACCATTCTCATTCAACATAGTACTGGAGGTCCTAGCCACAGCAACTAGACAAGAAGAATAAATAAAATTCATCTAAATTGGAAAGGAGGAAGTAAAACTGTCATTATTTGTAGATGACATAATAATGCACATGGAAAACTGTATAGGTTCCACAAAAAAACTACTCAACCTAATAAGTAAATTTCTCAATATAGCAGGATACACAGTCAATATTCAGAAATTGATGGTATTTTTGTTGAACTATCAGAAAGTGAACTAAGAAAAAAATCCCATTTACTATAACAAGAAAAATCAAATACCTAGGAATAAATTTAACCAAAAGATAAAAGACCTATACTCAGAAAACTATAGTGCACTGAAGAAAGAAATCGAGGAAGATACAAATAAATGGAAGCATATACCCTGTTCACAGATTTGAAGAATTAACATCATTAAAATGTCCATACTACTTAAATCATATTATAGATTCAACCCAATCCCCATTAAAATACCAATGGCACATTTCACAAATCTAGAACAAATACTTCAAAAATGTGTGTGGAATAAAGAAAAGACCCCAAATAGCCATTGCAATCTTGAGAAACAACAAAGTTAGAGGGAATCGCAATATCAAACTATACTACAAGGCCATTGTAATCAATACAATCTGGAACTAGCAAAGAACAGACACACAGATCAATGGAACAGAATAGAGAGCCCAGAAATAAACTCATGTCTCTATGTTCAATTAATATTTGACAAAGGGGGCAAGAGAATTCAATGGAGTAAAAAATAGCCTATTTGATAAATGGTGTTGGGAAAATTGGAATGGTACATGCAAAAAAATGAAACTAGACCACTAACTTACACCATATACTAGAATAAAGTCAAGATGGATAAAAGACTTAAATATAAGTCATGATACCATACGTAGAAGTGCTAGCGGAAAACATACACAGTAAAGTTTCAAATATTCCACACAGCAATATTTTTGCCAATACATCTCCTAGGGTGAGAGAAATAAAGGAACAAATAAACAAATGGGACTACATCAAATTTAAAAGCTTGTGTACAGCTAAAAAAACAAAAAAAAACATCATCAAAATGAAAAGGAACTTACCATATGGGAGAACATATTTGCCAATGATACCTCAGACAAGGGCTCATTACTCTCCAAAAAATATAAAGAACTCATAAGACTCATTACCAGAGATACAAACAATCCAATTAAACAATGGACAAAGGAAGCTCTGGCCGGTAATATAGTGGATAAGGCACTGGCCTGCAAACCCAAAGGTTGCTGGTTTGATTCCCCAACCAAGGCACATAACCAGGTTGGCAAACCAGGACTCCAACCAGATCCGTGGCTGGAGGCAGGCAAAAGGCAACCTACATTGATGTCTCTCTCCCTCTCTGCCTCTCCCCCTTCCCCTCTAATAATTGATAAAGTCTTTTAAAAAATGGACAAAGGACCTGAATAGACACTTCCCCAAGGAGAACATACAGATGGCCAATAGACATATGAAGAAGTGTTCAACATCACTAGCCATCAGAGAGATGGAAATTAAAACCATAATGAGATATCATCTCACACATCAGAATGGCTATCAAACAAATCAACAAACAAGTGACAGTGAGGATGTGGAAAAAAGAGAACCTTAGCACACTGTTTGTGGGAATGCAGACAGGTCTGACCACTGAGAAAAAGAGTATGGAATTTCCTCAAAAAATAAAAAATGGAACTACCTTTTGACCCAGCGATTCCACTGCTGGGAATATACCTTAAGAAACCTGGTACACCAAATCAAAAGAACTTACGCACCCCTATGTTCATAGCAGCATAGGGGTGTTAAAATAGCCAAGTGTTGGAAAAAGCCTAAGTGCCCATCAGCAGATGAGTAGATTAAAAAAAAACTGTGGTACATTTACAAAATAGAACACTATGCAGCAGGAAAAAAAAGAAGGAATTCCTACCCTTTGTGACAGCATGGATGAAACTGGAGACTGTTATGCTAAATAAAATAAGCCTGTTGGTAAAAGACAAATGCCACATGATCTCAGAGTCTAATGAACAAAATAAACTAAGGAGCAAAACAGAACCAGAGACATGGGAACAGAGAACAGACTGGCAGCTGCCAGAAGAAAGGGGTTAGAGGGATGGTGGAACAAAGGGGATGGGTTTGGTCAAAGAATGTGTATTAATGATCCATGGACAAGGACAATGGTGTTGGTACGGACTGTGGGAACAGTGGGTGGGCTGAATGGGAAAGGGCAAAGGGGTAAAAATGGGGGCAACTGTAATAGAATAAACAAGAATAAAAAATAAAATAAAATAATAAATCTGAAAAACTAAAATAAAAATACCTAACCAAGATCTCCTATTCATGTACTAAATAAAGAAGAGATTGGGGAGCCAAAGGTAAATATGAATCATCATATAATAGAGACACCTAAAGATATAACATTGAGATATAGAACATTCTAATAATAAGAAACCATAAGATGTGGCCATATTATCTTGCCTCTATAAAAAAAATTTAAATTCTAAGACTAGCTTAAAAAAAACAGAATTTCATATATGTTCATTTTCAGTTTCAGAAAACCTAGAAACATTTTCCTCCTTGGCTTCTCTCCCAGTTTTCCTATGGCCTACCTGCTCTTCAACAAGGTCACATTCTTCTACTCATAAAACGTCAGTTTTCCTTAAGGACTCCTCCTTAGCCTTTTCTCCTTTTCACATTACAAATATGCTCAGGCTTGCTCTTCCATTCTTATGGCTCTCAACACTTCAAATTTCATGTTCAGTCTCAGATATCCATGTTTCCTACAATTAATTAGACTTATTTACCTGGAACCATCATAAACACCTCAATTTTTAAAAATTCAAAATGGGATCTCCCCCTAAAATGCCTCTGACCTTACTTTTTGTTTTGTTTCCCTTGAGAGAGAGATAGTAATGCCATTTGTTACCCAAACTAGGAAACCCAAACTCCTTTCTTCCCTTGTCTCCTCCAAAGCATGTTAATTGTACCAACACAGTGTCTCTGAACTCCCTTCCCTGCTGCCCTTATCTCCATTTTCACTTCGGGCAGTAATTCCGGCCCTAACTAGCTCTCCCCTGAACTACTACAACTTCCTCCTAAATAATTATCCAGCTTCCAATATTCCCCTGACCAGGCATTCCTGACCTGTTTTATCAGGCTTGCCACAAGAATAATCATGCTAAAACATATCTGATTACTTCATTTCTTAACACAATGTTGACCAATAATTTTATACAAAAGCTAATGCCAAGTGCAAACACGAGTTAACTCATATAGCAAACTATATCTATTTGTTCATTAAGAAACCTCCAATAGCATCCCACTGAACTTAGACAACTTCACACACTATACAGGGACTCTTCTAACCAGATCCTAGCCTACCTTCCAAGCTTCACCTCTACCTGCTCTCACTGATAGACTGTACACCAATAACAGCTACATAAAGCTCACTTCTACACTTTTGCCTTAAAAATCTTCCCACCCTGGCTGATGGCTCAGTGGACAGAAGCTGGCCTGCAAATCCAAAGGTTGTTGGTTCGATACCCCAGCCAGGGCACATAATCAGGTTGCGAGCCAGGTCTCCAGCCAGGTCCTTAGCTGGAGGCAGGTGAAAGGCAACCCATACATTGATGTTTCTCTCCCTCTCTGCGCCCCCCTGCCCCTATCTTTCAAATAATAAATTAAAATCTTAAAAAAAAATCTTCCCAAGCAGAGCTGCTATCTCCTTTGTAGTCCTACAACACTTCGGGTTAGTCTAGGTCACTGTGTTATTGGTGTCCATTATTATGGTAAGAAGCTAGAAGAGCAGGGTTAAGTTTGTGGTTCTGGAGCAAAAATATCTGGGTTCAAATCCCAGTTGGGTAGCCGTAACTATTTATTCATCTTTAAATAGAGATAACTTTATATATCAAGTTTTAATGAAGATTAAATTATGAGAGAATGAAACTGCTAGGTAATTGCCTGGCACAAAGAAAGGGCTCAATAAATGTTAGCTATTATAATTTCACATCCCTTCTAAGACTGTGAGCTATTCAAGGGCTAGAATGAAATTTCATTCATTTACACACACACACACACACACACACACACTTAATACCAAGCTTCAAGTGAACTGGCAATTTTGAGGCATTTAACACTCATACCATGCCCACTCTGATTCCTAACAAAATGCTTCACTCTTTAACTATCTGGAAGGTGAATAACTGTTATATTATAATGGAGACACATTTTAGATCTAAAATAAATAGGCAGTGAAATAAAAATTGAACATACTCATATATATTTAAATTACATAATTAAAATTTTCACTTTCCATTTTTTAATAATCTTACTAATGGAAACCCACATATTCCAAAATGAAATGCATAATGTATTTCTTAAGAAGTTTAAAGTTAGGCAATTAGATAGGTGATTTGGATAAAGAGCATTTTAGGGCCCTTAAAGTTTTTATAATTTCCAATTACCAAAATGTCTTCGGGTCAGGGCTGGCATAAAAGCTTAGACGAGGCATTAAATGCATTGCGCTAGATTAGGAACCACTTAGATGAGGCCAAAAAAAAAAACAAAAAACAAAAACAAAACTTTCCCCTGTCTCTTTACCTTTATCTATTTCCCTGTTTTAACATTAAGCCAATGCTTCCCTCACATCACACTGTAATAAGTAGTAGACTTAAAATTTTTTTTTAAAAAGGAGATAAAATATAAACAGTAAATAATCAAAATAATTTTTAAAAGGCATAAATTTGTAAATGAGACTCCAAATACTAAATAACATTTCAACTTAAATCTTCCTTTGATTTAAAGAGAGGAAGGAGGTATCTTCATAACTGCATTTTTATAAAACCTCCACAAACGCCTGTTTTTGAACGTAGACGGTAACATAAGTATAGTTTACTAGCATAGCTCTTAGGATCCGATATCAAATCCAAGTATAGCCTTTACTTGAATCCACAAGTTCTGCCATTTAATTAGCCATATAACTTTTGTAACCTTGGATTCATTATCCCCAAAATGAGGATAGTAAGAATTAAATGACATAATGTATGTAGAAAGCACTTAGCTTTTTGCATAACAAAGAATAAGCACTCACTAAATCTTATTTATTATATTTTCCTCAAACTCTACCTTTCATAAATTACAGTATGTGCATAGAATGAAATTCTATTTTAACCATTTAAAACATGAGATAGTTCTACACTTATTATATGGAATGATCTCCAAGATACTAAAAAAATAAATAAAAGAAACAGAACAGCGTATACACTATGTTCCACTTCTATTTTTTAAATGCAGATATTTATATACATTTCTATTTGCACATACACAGGATGTTTCTGGAACAACACATATGCAACCAGTCTTAGAGGCTGCCCCTGGGGAGGAAAACTAAGTGGTTAACAGGCAGAAGTGGGTCTTACATTGACTGATCTCCTTGCACCTTTTGAACTTTGTATATGTGCTTTGATTGCCTATTCCAAAAATTTTTAATAAAGTTTATAGCATGATCCAAACCTTATGCTACCAAAATATTCCTTTAGAAAGTGGATTATGCTAGACTTTGCAGAAATACCTAAAATAATTTCATGGTAATTTTAGTAATCATTTCAACTCTTGAGGATAACAAAGACTGACAGAGCTTTAAATTAGTCAATCAGAATCAATTAAGATATATAAGAGAGGGTGCTCGAAGAAAAAGCCTAAATACATGGATGGAAAAGACAAGAATAACATCATTCATTCATTCAAAACACATCTGCCTTGCACCAAACACTGTGCCCGCAGTTTAGTGGGAATATACTAATGGAGAAGTAAAATTAACACTCTTGTAGACTTGGTTATGCAAGAATATGTGCATTCATTCATGAACATATAATAATTGAATGAATGAAACAAGCCTGGTGACAAAATATATCTCACCAAAGCCTGCAGTGATTTGAAAAGATCCCCCAATCTGCGAATGCTTGTGGACATGTGTTCCCAGAATCACAAGAAGCAAAGGTCCCCAAGGGGTCGCAGGTGTGGCTTTTAGATCCAGTTCCTGATCACCAGCCGAGACAGCTTGGAAAGGCAGGATGGAAGGGTTCCCTGCCCTAACCCCACACGACCATCTAGCCAGACACTCCCACACCTGGGCTCACCAGGTCTTAGCACTCTTAACAGCCAGGAAGGTATAATCGCTGGGTCGAGCTCTGACCTTCAAAAGGACGCTGGGCCAGCTCCCATATTGCTTTGGGCTATTTCATACGTCGGCAGTAACAGATGAGCCGAAGAGATTGAAACTAACTCCTCTCCAGGGCCCAACAACCATGAAACCTGGAGGCAGTTGAGGGAGATGGAGACGGAAGCGTGATTGACCCAAGGCTTTCCCAGTGTTACGCAGACAACTTGGCCTACTCATGACACAGTCACTGACCTTTCCAAAGGGGGTTCCCAGGGGCGGTGGCTGGAGGGGTGAAGGCAGCTGCCCAAGCTCCGCACCCAACACATCTCCCTCTCAACCGGCTCTGCACTAACCGCAGAGTAACCAAGGGCGACCAGGAGGCCGCCATTTTGAGCTCCGTACAAAGGAAGATGAAAACTTTTAAAACCAAGAAGAGAGATGGT